>JAHLJT010002406.1:131774762-132049762 GCA_031308135.1 Acheta domesticus
AGCTGTTGATACTGACACTTGATGCACGTGATTTCTACGGCGTATGTTGTAATTATAAATATCAATATTGCATGAAAATATGTTCCCTCCGTTAAGTAGGTCATTTTTGACAAATATTACAGATTCGTAAATAAATAGACAAGGCAATGGTAGGATTCCCAGCTCAATGAAAAGAGGCTTGCAGGAATCACGTGGAAGGCATTTTTTCATTATTCGAATAATTTTCTTTTGCAATCTGAACGTCTGAATACTACAGGATGAGCTTCCCCAGAATATTATGCCATATCTCAGGCGGGAATGCACATTTGCAAAATAAACGCAACGAGCTGCATGAAGGCTGACAGAATTTGAAAGAATTCTGAATGCGTAGCATAATGAACTTAATTTAGTGTTTAATTCTGTTATATGTACATTCCATTTGAGGTTTGATTGAATTGAAAGACCTAAAAATTTTGTTGCCTCAACATCAGCTAATTGCATATTGTTCATTTTCAATGGAACATGCGATTGCTGATTTGAGATGCAAAAATGCATTGAAACAGTTTTTCTTTCGTTAACAATTAATTTGTTATTATTAAACCAATTTGAAACTTCTGAAATTGTACTATTTACTGCTTCTTTTTTGCCAAGAACATTCGTGTCATCAGCAAACACAACCGTTCTTCCATTTTTAATAGACGAGGGCATATCGTTTACATATAACAGAAAGAGAATAGGACCTAAGATCGAACCTTGCGGGACCCCATCCACAATTGGCAAAGAATTGGAAATATAAGTATGTAATGTCCTTTCCTGCCAGTATGGTATTTCTACTCTTTGAGTCCGATGTTTAAGGTAAGAAGTTATCCAATCTAGGGCAATACCACGGATTCCATACGAAGGTAATTTTGAGAGCAAGATCTTATGGTCAAAAACGTCAAAAGCTTTCGAGAGATCTAAGAATATTCCAATGGGTACTTCATTTGGTCTATTGATGAAGCAACATCTTTGAGAAAAGAAAAAATGGCAGTTTCCGTAGATTTTGATTTTCTAAAACTGTGTTGTGAGTCTGAAAACGCTCTGTTTTTCCTGAGAAATGTTTCCATTCGTAAGTAGAAAAGCCTTTCTAATATTTTTGAGAAAACTGACAAAAGAGAAATTGGCCGGTAATTTTGAATATCTTTTTTGTTCCCTTTTTTAAAAAGTGGCTTAATTTTTGCTGTTTTGAAAATATCTGGAAATATTCCTGTACATAAAGAAGCATTGAAAATGTTAGTTAACGGATGTATAAAGGCAGGTGCACAAGTTTTTAATAAACAATCCGGAAATTCATCTAAACCAGATGAATATTTATTTTTTAGTTTACTGACTATTCTGAGGATTTCGTTGGGAGAAGTTTCGGAAATAAACATCGTATCTGAAATTTTTTGGGAAGTGTAAAATGTTGAATTTTGTGATTTTAGTCCCTTCGTGAGATCAGACGCAATTCTGGAAAAGTGTTTGTTGAAGAGATTGGCAACTTTTTCCGGATTACTCGTTTCTCTTTCATTATCCTTTAAAATAACATTCTCTACAAGGTATCGAGATGATGTGGTTGTATTTTTTACGATATCCCACATTGCTTTAGTTTTGTTACTAGCGCTCAAAATGTCCTGACTATTTTTCATTATTCATTATTCATTTTCATTCATTCATTATTCATTTTTCATTAAGACTCAAGTGCATTTATTTCGAAAAGGGGGGAGGGTACAGAAGGTAATTACGTACATTTGAAGTATGTTATACGTATATCAGATTGACTTTGTTATACTGTAAATATATCAGAAATTCAATATTCCCATAATCACATATCAGATATCAATCAGCTTACTATTGTTACGATCCTCACCCTATCCCCTGGAGGTGAGGCATGTGTAACTTTAGAATTTTAAATAGTAACCTCCATTTTTTGTTGCAGATCCGAATTCTGCCTATAAAAATATGTCAATTTTATTCGGTACATTTATTTTTAAAAAATTAAAATGTATAAAGTTGTCAACAATAACGTTCAAATTAGCAAAAATAACTTTCATATGATGCAACATGAAACAATTTGTGAAGAAATTATATTTTTAATAAATTATTATAATTAATACATACATGCATATAATAAATAAATAAACTAAATTATACTTTTATTTTTTCTCATAATTATTTTTCTCATTTTAATTTTTCGTTTAAATTTTTTTCGTTTGTAGTGCTCTTTTGTACTACACCGAGGGACAACTACACCGAGACATGCAAACATCTAATAATTTAATTTAATGCAACATTTAATATATTGCAAATAACTGATGATTCCTTTTGCATTGCCAAGGCGCTTTGTATAATTAAAATCCAAATAAAGTAACATCATTGCAATACTGTTCATCAAGAATGAGAGCTGTCAAGAGATCCTTTTGATACAGGATTCGGAATCAACGACAGCAAAACATTCAAATAAGATATTTTTGGCGTCAGACTCTATCCTCGCTCATCAGCCGAACTAAAATTCTCTAACCGGATTCGGGCTCAGCATCAGCAAAATATTCCAATAAGGTCTTTCAGCAGTAGCGAAGCTGAATGGTAATCTGAGAGCCTTATAACCCAAATTATTTTTCAATAAAATATGTCGTTGTGTGCCATTTTTCAATATTTTTGTTACTGAATCTTGAAGAAAATTAAATGTGTTCGACTTTTTTTCCTCGTTTACGCGCAAGGGAATTATCAGGGCTGCAGCCTCTTTGGGGCCGGTAGCTGAGCGAGGCCAGGGGATAGACACCGGCTGGCGCATGCGCACAAGAGAGCGTGCGCTATCTTCCTTTCACTTGCATTCACTAGGCAGAGACCCCAACTTGAGCCTAGGCTCTCAGTAGACACAGACTTCTACAGCGATTCGCGCCCACGACTATTATACCTCGACCAGGCAAATTCACCTCATCACCTGACGTTGTGGGAAAGTAGAGTTGTTTGTGTGCCGTTTATGTGGTTTTTGTTGGTGTTTTCTTTACAAAACAATGAAGCTAAAGATATAGTGATGCAGACAATGTCCCACTGACTATGCGCCAGTCTCATAACTTCTAAACGGTTCACGATATCGAAATGCAGTTTTTTCTCAACAATGCGGAATCGCGAGTCTAGTAATACGCCGTAGAGATAGAAATAGTAGCAATACGTAGTAATATACCGTGTTGGATATGAAGAGACCATTGAAATCTGCATCAAAGTAGACACGACTATGAATGAACTTTCAAGGTGAGATTTATTTGAAAGGTACAAAAATTGTATCTTTTAAAATTATTGATACAGTAGTGACTCAGATGGACTACAGGTTTCAAGATTTCGAAAACTTTCATTTTATTGAATTTATTGACGAAAAACACTTTTTCACTTACAAAGCGTCCTTTCGTTCAGAAAAGTTTTTTTCCTAATAAAACAATATCCATTCCTTGACAGTGAGCAACCTCGAAATGAACTGACAAATGTATACATTCATAATGCGAAATACATGCCTGCAGTTGTTTTGTATTTGTAGTAGTATTTGTTAGACAAATTTATCTAGAAAAAATATCAAAACACGGTTCGGTTGATACAACTCATTATGTGAAGGGAATATGATTACATTAAAGAGTTAAGACATTCGTGAGAAATTCCATGGGATATTAACTGTGCAGAAACGAAAGCTTTAAATAATAAATTATCGACGTTTTTGTTGAATAAAAAAACGATGAATGAAGCTAATTTACAAAAAATGTAATATTAGATTTTCAGAATACCCAACTGCATGTCTCTAGCTTCGCCACTGTATTTTAGGCGTCAGATCCTATCCTCGCACATTAGCCAAACTAAATTTCTCTAACTCTATTTTTTTCGACAAATCTTTACCACTAACCCCTGTTGATAGCCTTAACTTGTGCTGAAAGCGGCTTCTTACGTTCTCACAAAACTAGAACCGGCATCAAACGTCAATGATCAAATTAGGTTCGCCGTTACTGATTACATTAAGCATTTTTAGGTTAAGGCTAAATGTACCGACACTAGTTCAATTTGTCGCCACCACGTGGCAGCACCAAGTTTAGTGAATTTTACTTTACCGATTATGTCTGAACACATGGTCCGATTTTCGATCTGTAAACGGCATTTGACTCCTGTTTATAATAGAATTTACGCTACGAAGCCCTTTTTCAAAAAAAACTAGCAGAAACTCGATTTTTAAAATTTTTCTTGTACTTCCGGGAACAATTTCAAAAATGTGGGCTTATAGCGCGATGGCGACACGCTTCCAGAATCCAACGCCGTGTCAAACATGCAAATCGGATAAATAGGAGCGACGGTAAGTGAAATTTCGAAAAACACCTCACCCCACTCCCCCTTCCCCTTCCACGCCGCCGGGACATTGTTGGCCGGCGGCGCGGTCAAGCCGGCACGGGCGAGCCGGGCGGCGGCCGCCGCGGCGCGGCGACTGGCAAGAAGGCTGAACTCTCGGGGGCAGCAAGCCAGACACCCCGTCACTTCGTTGATGCTTCCGTCACTTCGCATCTCAAGATATTTTTTCCCCACATATGAAACTAGTGATGCTGTAATAGGGGTAAACGGTCTCGTATCATCTTTAATAGTAGTATAAAACTATTATCTTATTCACATATTCCATCTTCCTTCGAATACCATCATAAGAATGTCTGAGGTATCACTCAAAACACCGATCTCGCTTTGGTGCTGATTTCAAAAAGAAAAAATCGAACTAATTGCGTAAATATCACCCATATTCCATCTCCTCACATCGTATTTTAGATATATTGTATTTCTAAGATCTTCCATTACCATTTCACTACCGGAAAAAACAAGCGGAGATAACGCAAGAGCTCTTTTATCCTACGATTCGATTTATCATTTCAAAACGGCGTTTGTCACCTTGATAGAATTCACCTGGTTAATCCTTTTCCCAGTAAAATAGCCGAATCGAATTTTTAAAATGTTTTTATACTTGCTGACATATTTGAAAAAGGGGTAAAATAGCGCGCTGGCGAGATGCACCATGAATCTAACGCCATATAATACACTGAATTCGGATAAATAGACTTCTCTAGTCATGTAAAAAAATGATCTTCAGTAACGTCAAAATTCTGTTTCGCGGTACTGCTTGTCGATCTCATGGCTAAAGTCCGGGTCTAATGTAATTACATATGTTTTGTCTACTGTTCTCATTTTGTAATTTAGGCGAACTGTTGCAATCCTAACAAAATATTTAAATTTTTCGTTACAAATTTTGTACTGTATTACGTATTTTACATATTTTGCTGGTCATTTAATATCTGCTTAACAATATATTTATTATTTGCTAATTATTAAGGTATTTTCACAAATTACCAAATTTTCTTGAAATTATTTCCGGAAATATATTTAATTAATTTTGAAAAATAGTTTTTATTTAAATGTGTTTATATTTTTGCAATGAGCATATTTTGTCTAATACTAATTCAGAATTGCTGACATTCCTATGTGCTGCACGTAAAGATTTCGAACAGAGTGCTTCAAAGATTCTCTGTTCGTGTCTGCGTTTTCTACGTGCATCTCTTTGTTTTCATTGCTGATAGAAAGAAATAAAAAAAACAGTAGGCAGAAAAAGTAGTTACTTTTAAATTCGATATAATTAATATTTTATTAATGGAATTTCAAATTGTGAACATTTATTTTACTTTATCTCTCTTCTCAATCTTCATACGAAGAGAAAGTTATATCGTGCGCAGGAAAACTCTCAAAGCCGAGTCCTGATAATGAAAATGTGGATAAATCGTGTTGTTGTATAGTAAATTACTTCCTGTAACTCGTGGTGTAGCCAGAATCCATGTTTTGTGGGTCCTTAATACCGAAAAATTGATTGACGGAAAAACGTCCGTCAGTGTCTCTGTTGTATGTGAACAACACTAGCGTTTACACTGCGTACAAATTATTCCAAACTGGAAAAAACAACAACAAAAAACAGCTGTCGATCTACTGTCATTCGAAGCTCTGCAATTTTCAAAAACGTGCATTACTTTTTGGAGATACATTACACGACCCCCCCCCGGATATTTTAAAAATTTGCTCAAATATGGCTCCAAATTTTTTCTTTACATTTCTCGTAAAAATTGAATAAAATACACATGGCTAAGGTCCGATTTCACTGATAACTGAATTTTCGAAAATTGCAAAAGATTGAATTTTTGGGCGTTTCCTACAACTACAATATTGACGATAGAGACTTTTCCTTTCTAAGAAATTTGTTGTACATAATTAGTTCTTTCATTAAGATCATGAATTTTTTTAAAACAATTTTTGTAGTTATGGCGCAATCTTGTGTGCTATATATGCAACTTTAAAAGATAACAAAGCAAGATTTTTTCAAAATCGGCTCCATTTTTTCCCTTTAAACTATTGGTAGGGATATTGCGAAATGTACTTTAAGAGATGACATAAACGCTATTTTGCTCTATTCTTTTGTTTTTGCGAAAATAACACAAATGAAACTTTTTGAATAGCCTGTCACGTCGTTTATATTTACATTATCGGCGATTTGTTCACATTATTAGATTTATGAGCACACGTACTTTAAATTATATCATATAAAGTTTTTCTAAAACTAAAAATTTTTTTTGAAATGAACTCGAAATTTCGCATTTTCAGAAACGCTCAAACGCCAATTTTTTCTGAAAAGGTTCCAAATTTTTTGTTCAAAGTTTTTGTACGTATAGTGCGAAATGCACTGTCTAAGGAAACAAAAAAGTTTTGTTGTATTATTTTGTTGTTTTTCTTCAAAATTTACACAAATGTATTTTTTAAATATTTCGCATGCCTTGTATGCACATTTGCAGCGATTTGTAAACATTATTGCATTTGTGAATGGAAGAGCTTAAAATATCTTAAAATAAATTTAAAAAAAAACTCAAGATTCCTGTGAAAAAGGGCTTCATATTTCACATTGCCACAGACGCTTAAACACCCTTTTCTTAAAAACGATATCAAGTTTATGAATGAAAATTGTCGTAAAGGACAAGGTTTCAGTCTTCTTTAATATTCTAAAAGCAATATTTTGAATCTACCATTAGGAAACCGAATAATTGAGAAAACCTAAAAAATAAGTTGGGTGCATTAAATGGCAGGTGGCAAGATGGGGCAAGGCCATAAATCTAGCCCATGCCAACAAAATAGTAAATTTTACTACGACAAAGTCCGAATAGCTGGCTGAGACTATAGGAAATTGAAAACTAATACGGGAAAGTCTGTGCCATTCTGTAGCACCACCAGTTACTTTCTCGTGTTAGTTACTCAAAGTTATGTAATGCTGCGGAAAATCTATTTCGAGATATTAACGGAAGTACTCGTTTTGGGGTCCCCTGATAGATCCCGAAAGGGTGTATGTGTGTTTTGACTTTTTAACGTCCGTTCGTCCGTCCATCTGTCTGTGTCTGCCTGTCTGGGCGTATGTGAACACCACTAGCGCCTAAACTATGTGTAGACATTTTGCTCAACTGAATAAACCCCTGTCGATCTGGTCTGAGTCGAAGTTCTGCGATTTTTAAAAACATTCATTAATTTTTGGAGATACTTTTTATTAAGCCCCAGGGACATTTTCAACATTTTCTCAAAAATGTCAACCAGGATAGGTGGCTCAGTGCATCAACTGATGTCACTGCAATGCCTCTGACCGAGAGGTGCTAGGTTCGAGTCCCGACGGTGGCAGGATTTTTCAACACTAGCTTGTCAGTTAGATGTAGAATTCAACCGATGTCTGACGGAAAATTCTAGCGACCGGCTGCTCTGATTGGAAGTTTTCCGTAGTTTCTCCGATCAACTTCAAACGAATGCCGAAGAAATTCCCTAACAAACGGACCTCGCGCGATATTTCCTTCCTCTTCCTTGTCCTATCTTCACACACACACACACCAACTTGCACAACACTACCATATATGCTGGGAGACCAGTGGGAGGATTGGAACTTGTCCCGGCTGTGGGCCGTGCACTGCTGGTGGGAGATACCTTGTTAAGAAAGAACCCGGCAAGCCGACAGGTAAATCGGTCGGTGATTTAGAGCTTGTCCCGGCTGGGGTGGTGCCCCGCTGGTGGCAGATACCTGGTTGGGAAGCCCCGCTAGTGGACGGAAGGTCAGCGCCGGATCTCGCCATCGGCATAGCGGGCAACATCTCTTCCACCTCACAATGAAATAAACATGCATTGCACTTACGGGACTAATGACCAAAGCAGTTGACGCGCCCAAAATCACTAACAATCAATCAAACATTACTCCAAATAGTTTCCTTAAATTAATTGTAAGAATAAAGTAAAATACACTCAAGGTGGCATAGCTCTTATTTTCATTGCTGACTGATTTTGGGAAAATTGCAAAAGTTCGAATTTTTTTTCGGCGTCTTCCTACAACTACAAAATTGAAGATAGAGATTTTCCCTTAAAATTATATTTGTTCTCCATACTTAGTTCTTTCAATAAGGTCATGCACATTTTTTTGAAATTTTTAGTAGTTTTCGCGCAATATTGAGGGCAATTTGTGCAATTTTTAAAAATTACAAGAACAAGATTTTCTCAAAATCGACTTCAACTTTTTTCCTTAAACTTTTGGAAAGGATAGTACCTAATGTACTCTGAGATGACATAAACGCCATATTGCTCTATTCCTTTGTTTTTTCAAAAACTTACAAAAATGTAATTCTTTGACTAGCCTTTCATTTAGTAAATATTTTCTTTAACGGCGATTTGTTCATATTAGGGAACTTTTGCCACCTCGAACGTTAAGTACTATCGATCTTTTGCGCATGCGCAGATGCACCAAAGTGATGCGAAACTTGCACTGCGAATGAGCAGAAGATCGATAGTACGTAACGTTCGAGGGTGCAAAAACTCCCTACTATTACATTTACGAGTACATGTGCTTAACATTATGTCTTAAAAGTTCCTCGACAACTCAGATGTTTTCTGTGAAAATGAACTGAAACTTCCGAATTTATACAAATGTTCAAACGCCATTTTCTCAAATTGCTTCTTCAAACTTTTCGTACGAATGCTATTTGCATTCTTTAAGTTAACGTAAAATTAATTTGGCTGTATTTTTTTGATTTTTCAAAAAATAAATAAATGTATTTTTAAGTGTCTCTCACACCATTAATATTCACATTTCCAGAAATTTTATACATTATTACATTTGTGAGTAGAAGTGCTTTAAATGTCACCAAATGAAGTTGTTCGAAAACTCGAAAGATTCTTGTGAAAATTCCGAAGCTTCCATTTTCGCATTTACAGTAACGCTTAAACGCCATTTTCTTAAGAGCGGCTCCAAATTTATCAATGAAAATTCCTATATAGGACGAAGTTTTACTCTTCTTTAATATCCTAAAAGTAATATTTCGTATCTACCATTAAGAAGCTGAAAAATGAGAAAAGTTCAAAAAATGTATTTTGGGCGGCGATAGATGTCAGCAAGATGTCAGAAGATGGGGAAAGATGGTAAAACTGGCCCAGACCAAAGATATTAGATTACTATGAGAAAGTATGTGCAATTTGTCCTAAAGTGCGAAAACGTTTTAAAAATTCGATTCGGTTATTTTACTGGAAAAAGGATTAACCAGGTGAATTCTATCAAGGTGACAAACGCCGTTTTGAAATGATAAATCGAATCGTAGGATAAAAGAGCTCTTGCGTTATCTCCGCTTGTTTTTTCCGGTAGTGAAATGGTAATGGAAGATCTTAGAAGTACAATATATCTAAAATACGATGTGAGGAGATGGAATATGGGTGATATTTACGCAATTAGTTCGATTTTTTCTTTTTGAAATCAGCACCAAAGCGGGATCGGTGTTTTGAGTGATACCTCAGACATTCTTATGATGGTATTCGAAGCAAGATGGAATATGTGAACAAGATAATAGTTTTATACTACTATTAAAGATGATACGAGACCGTTTACCCCTATTACAGCATCACTAGTTTCATATGTGGGGAAAAAATATCTTGAGATGCGAAGTGACGGAAGCATCAACGAAGTGACGGGGTGTCTGGCTTGCTGCCCCCGAGAGTTCAGCCTTCTTGCCAGTCGCCGCGCCGCGGCGGCCGCCGCCCGGCTCGCCCGTGCCGGCTTGACCGCGCCGCCGGCCAACAATGTCCCGGCGGCGTGGAAGGGGAAGGGGGAGTGGGGTGAGGTGTTTTTCGAAATTTCACTTACCGTCGCTCCTATTTATCCGATTTGCATGTTTGACACGGCGTTGGATTCTGGAAGCGTGTCGCCATCGCGCTATAAGCCCACATTTTTGAAATTGTTCCCGGAAGTACGAGAAAAATTTTAAAAATCGAGTTTCTGCTAGTTTTTTTTTGAAAAAGGGCTTCGTAGCGTAAATTCTATTATAAACAGGAGTCAAATGCCGTTTACAGATCGAAAATCGGACCATTTGTTCAGACGTTATCGGTAAAGTAAATTCCTGCTGATGGTGCTGCGATCTATTGAATTTTCCTACAAGTTTTTTTCGGTACATTTAGCCTTAAATAAACATTGAGTTCCATAGGAGTTCCGATACTGAATTGGATTGTATATCGAAACTGAATTCTAACGAACACCTGAAAGCAAGATTGAAAATCTTGAAAATTTTACATACAGACCATTATTATTACTAAGTTTAGCTAGTTCTATTCCCTTCAAACAACAGTTGTGACTTTTAAGATGAGACCATGTCTTGACGTCCATTTTGCCCCAAATTCTCTCGTTCAATTAGTGACAAATATTCACATTAAGTTGGCATCACTAGTAACGCGCAGTGTACTTGATTCCGACTTTAGATGTGTTACTTGTTTAGATATATTTATTTGTACTAAAAATATTTTTAAAGTGATCTTGAATACACGTATGTTTTTATACAAATTAAATTCCAATTTCTATTTAAATTCATTAGTTTCAGTACTGCTAAATTTTTAGAAATTTCTAGAATTGTCTGAAAATATCTGAAAATGTTTCAAAAAATGTCTCGGACAGTTCCGATTCTGAAAGGACACTGGAAAGGCTATCAGTTTCTCAGAGTTTTTTTTTTTTTGATATCATAGAGTTTCTCACAAAATTGTGACGGTTCAACATTGGGGGGGGGTCATGACACCCGTGACCCCCCTTGGATCCGCGCCTGCGCACAGTGAAGCTACATTTACGTCCAGAAGCAAAACACGGGGCCATCTCAGCATTTGCTCAATGGATCAGGGAAACTGGACAAAAACCTGATCGAGATGGGGATCATTGACCCGGAAGCTCAAGTACATTACTTGTCACAGGCGTATTGAATTTTTTTTAAATGTGTACAATACACATGTAAACTAATTCATTGTTTTGTTAAAATAAACATTATTTTTCTTTTTGACTATCATTATAGTCTTTAATTGTATAGAAACAATTATGCAGCAGAAAAGATTTTACTTTTAGTTTAAATTAGTGTACCGACTTCAATTGTTTAATGTCACCTAGCAATGCGTTGTAAAGTAACGTAGTACGTGTACTGTATGTGGATTTCTTGTACTGAGCTGTTGCTACTGAAATGTACCAACAATGTCTCGTCGAAAACTATTACGAGATCGTTGACATCATTCACCTTAGGACGGTTATAATCGTGACCCGTTCCGAATTTATAGTAAAATTTTGGGCGCCAGGAACAGGTTACGTTAATTAAAACCAATGCTTCCACAGCTAATTTAAACAAATGTATAAATGTCCGGCTAGCTGGGTCAATGGGTCCCGTTATGGATAATCGCTATCGCCTAGATAGCCGCTTACTTGATCTGCCAACTATACAGTATGGCGAGGAATCTGAAAGGGAATAATTATCTATTTCTAACTACTTAACAATTGTGATTGACCGCCCTCAACGCTTAGGTATCCGTCCTTCGTTCCTCTTTTTTAAAACAAAACGACAAAATTTGACAGTCTATTCTCCCTTATCCAATCCATCCCTCTCTTATCAAACCAAGTAGCCACGCCCTCGACAGTCATTCCTTTTCAGACCAATCCCACATTATTTTATCTATCTAGCCAGCGCCCCCACCTATTCAACGCCTGAATGCAGTTTATTTACCTTGCCAACCACTATGCCGGCGTTGCTTAGGCTGTATATCGCCATTTGCAGACCCTTTTATCCAACCCATTTACAGCAAATGTTATTGAAAAAAATATATAATATTTTGGTATATCACAATACTGACACTTGATGAACGTGATTTCTACGACGTGTGTTGTAGTTATATAGTCAATATTACATGAAAATATATTCCCTCCGTTAAGTAGCTCATTTTTGAAAAATATTACAGATTCGTAAATAAATAGGCAAGCCAATGGTAAGATTCCAATCCCAATGAAAAGAGGCTTGCAGGGATCACGTAGAAGGCATTTTTTCATTATTCGAATAATTTTCTTTTGCAAGCTAAAGGTCTGAGTACTACAGGATGAGCTTCCCCAGAATATTATGCCGTATCTCAGGCGGGAATATACATTTGCAAAATAAACGCAACGAGCTGCATGAAGGCTGACAGAATTTGAAAGAATTCTGAATGCGAAACATAATGAACTTAATTTAGTGTTTAATTCTGTTATATGTACATTCCATTTGAGGTTTGATTGAATTGAGAGACCAAGAAATTTTGTTACCTCGACTTCAGCAAATTGCATATTCAATCGCATATTTCAATGGAACATGCGATTGCCGATTTGAAATGCAAAAATGCATTGAAATAGTTTTTCTTTCGTTAACAATTAATTTGTTATTATTAAACCAATTTAAAACTTCTCAAATCATACTATTTACTGCTTCTTTTTTGCAAAGAACATCCGTGTCACCGACAAACAGAACCGTTCTTCCATTTTTAATAGACGAGGGCATATCGTTTACATATAACAGAAAGAGAATAGGACCTAAGATCGAACCTTACGGGACCCCATGCTCAATTGGCAAAGAATTGGAAACATAAGTATGTATTAATATGTCCGTGCCAGTATGGTATTTCTACTCTTTGAGTCCGATGTTTAAGGTATGAAGTTATCCAATCTAAGGGAATACCACGAATTCCACACGAGGGTAATTTTGAGAGCAAGATGTTTTGGCCAATAACGTCAAAATCTTTCGAAAGATCTAAGAATCCAATGGGTGCTTCATTTTGGTCTATTGATGAAGCAACATCTTTGAGAAAAGAAAAAAATGGCAGTTTCCGTAGATTTTGATTTTCTAAAACCGTGTTGTGAGTCTGAAGACGCTTTGTTTTTTCTGAGAAAAGTTTCCATTCGTGAGTAGAAACGCGTCTCTAATATTTTTGAGAAAACTGACAAAAGAGAAATTGGCCGGTAATTTTGAATTTCATTGTCGTTCCCTTTTTAAAAAAAGGGGCTTAATTTTTGCTGTTTTGAAAATATCTGGAAATATTTCTGTACATAAAGAAGCATTGAAAATGCGAGTTACCGGATGTATAAAGGCAGGTGCACCAGTTTTTAATAAATAATCCGGAAATTCATCTAAACCAGATGAATATTTATTTTTTAGTTCACTGACTATTCTGAGGATTTTGTTGGGAGAAGTTTCGGAAATAAACATCACATCGGCAATTTTTTGTGAAGCGTAAGATGTTGAATTTTGGGGTTTTAGTCCCTTCATGAGATCAGACACAATTTTAGAAAAGTGTTTGTTCAAGATATTGGCAACTTTTTCCCAATTATTGGTTTCTCTTTCATTATCCTTTAAAATTACATTCTCTACAAGGTATCGAGATGATGTGTTTGTGTTTTTTAGGATATCCCACATTTCTTTAGTTTTGTTACTAGCGTTCAAAATGTCCTGACTATTTTTCATTATTTTTGCCTGAACTATTATTTTTCTTAAAATTCTTTTGTATTCTGAAGTATACATGGGTGATATATTATGATGCTTAGAAATAAAGTAAAGCATACGTTTGTTTTTACACAATGTATTCCTTGTGTGATCCAAGTGTTACTTTTGCTTGAAATGTTTACTTTTCTCCTTTTAAGAGGAAAGCACACGTTAAAATGAATTAAGAGCACACGTTATTATGAATTCCTATGATTCCTTCACTAAGTATTCCGTAAATAATTTTATATTAGCTTTAGTGAATGCTCTGCACATGCGTGCACTCCTTTTGCTCACGTTGGGCCAGATATACATCTCATGAATTTGGTCTTTTAGTCATTGATGATTAGTCCATACTGTAAAGATTGCTCTTTCAGGTGTTCGAACACTTCTTCAAGGGTGGACTTAGATCTGGTTGTTAAAAGAATGTCATCGCATGTGCTATAGGGCCTACATTGTTTTACACGTGTAGTGACATTGTCCCTTAGGCCCAGTTTTTTCATAATAACATCTGTTTTCATACTAAACAGAGAGAATCAATGGATCTCCTTGTTTCACTCCTGTTGTTATTTGAAAATCACTACTTAATTCATTATTTACTTTAATTTTTGCCTTTGTATTAGATAACATGAGAATGATCAGTCTTCATCCTTTGTTTGATACATTAAATATTTTAAGACATTCATTGATTTTAGTCCTGTGAACAGAATCAAAGGCATGTATAATCAATAAGCATACTGAATAGGCTAATGTTATATTCAAGACATTTCTCAAAAATCTGTCTTACTATAAATATATTGTCTGTAGTTGATCTGTTTTTTCTAAATCCTTCTTGATGGACACTAATTTGTTCTTCAAATATTTTGCAGAGTTTATTGTTTATAATACTTGCAAAAACTTTGTATGCAACATTTAATAAAGTTATCAGTCTATAGTTACTGCAATTTTGTCTATTTCCTTTTTAAATATGGGGCGTATTATACCTTTTGTCCATTGCTCTAGAAGCTTTTCATTCACCCATATCTTTTGCATTATTTTATGCAGTTCTTTTTTTAATAGTCTTCCTCCATGCGTATTAAGTTCTGCTGGGATGTTCTCTGAGCCCGCTGCCCTATTGGCTTTAAGATTAATAATGATATAACGTACTTCATTATATGTTGGCGGTACACTTTCTTCACAATTTTCCACATCATCAGCAGTAGCATTATTTATTTCATTCTCCACATTAGGACTGTTTACATTCAGAATACTTTCAAAATATTCTTTCCATCTTTGCATGATTTGTGTTTTCTGTACTAGAACATTTCCTTCTGCATCTTTACATAGCATGGGGATGAGATTATTTTGTTGCAGATTATATTTTAATTCGCCAAAAAACTTTCTTGTTTAATTTTTCTTGTAACTCTGCTCAATTGCTGTGAGTTTCTGATTTATCCGCATTTTCTTTTTCCTTTTACAAATTTTATTTGCTTCCTTTCTTTTGAACTGATAAAAATCATAGCTAGTTCTTGTTTTAGTTTGGATTGCTTTATCTCTGGCCTTATTCTTTTCATGTATTGCACTTCTACAATCTTTATCCCACCATTCATCTTTTGATCTTTTATTTTGCTTTCCGATTTTTTCATTAGCAGCATCTGCTATTTCGTTTTTTATATCTTCCCAATGCTCATTTACATCTTTACTATCACTACCAACATCACTTTGGCAGTTTTTTAGAGCATCCGCTAATTTCACTTGTATGCTCTGAGTTTTAAAGGGTCTTGCATATTAGCCTTATTTCATTTTGTTGTGCTTATAGATTTCTTTAAGTAGATCTTAGATAATTTCTAATTAATTATAGTTTTAAGTAGATAATGATCCGTATCAATATTGGGTCCTCTTAGTGTCCCCACATCTTTGTCAATCTCTTTCCTTCTGCTATTAATTAGGACATGGTCAATTTGATTGACTGTTTGCTGGTCTGGTGAGACCCATGTGCCTGTACATATTACTTGATATTGAAATTGTGTACTAACAACTTCAAAATAATTAGATGCAGCAAAAGTGCATAGCATTTCTCCATTCTCAGTTGTGCTTTCATGCAATGTGTATTTCCCTGTTACATTTCTATACATTACTTCTTTTCCAACTTTAGCATTAGAATCACCCAGAATTATTACAATATCACTTTTTGGAGTTTGATCAACTATTCTTTGTAGGCTTTCGTAGAACTGTTCTTTAACTTCTTCTTTATGTTCATTTGTAGATGCATGTGAGATAATTATTGTTATATTATTAAATTTACCTTTGAGCCTTAACTTGCTTAATCTCTCATTTATTGGGTTAAAGTTTATAACATTTGTCAGCATATTATTCTTAATTAAAAACCCCATACCTGGTTGTCCTGTTTTATTGTCCACTCCATTATAATAAAATACCAAACCATCTTTTTTAAGAAAGCCATTACCACCCCATCTTGTTTCTTGAATTGCTACTTTTTCTAGTTGTGTCTCTCCAATTTGCTCTATAAGTTCTTGTAGCTTTCCAGGTTGTAATAACGTCCTAACATTCCAAGATCTGATTGGTACCTGAGGGTCGCCCAGGGCATTTCTTGTAACACTCATCAAAATTTTTATTTCAAGACATTATAACAAAATTGATATTGCCAACACAAATGTAATGGTTTGTATTTCTTCTTTTCTTTTATCTTCTCTTCCTTTTATAGCTATACATAAATGACATAAATGAACATAAATGAATAATTGACATAAATGAAAGTACATGTGTACTAGTTTAACTCAATACTATCTTTTCACTTAAGAACTAAATATTCCTATGTTATACTCTTTTAAATTATGCAATTTGTATATGTTATTAAATTACATTATATTTGGCCCATGTATTTTGAGCAGGCCATTATTTATTACAAGAAATACGTAATTCATGTAATTGTGCATTTATCGCAGTTATGAGGATATTATTTTCAAATTCATTATAAAATCTTTAAATTCAAAGGAAGTCAAATGAAATTGTTGTTTAAAAATTGAAGTGCCAAGAAAGGGAACCATGATATCATAAACAACCTTGTTCTGTTTTATTATATACAGAATAAATAAGAAACCTACAGAATAAATAAGAAGGGCTGTATAAAGGATAAACAGACTTACAGTAATTTACTACAAAGAACAGGCAATTGTGTACCTAATGGCAAATAGATATTATTTATAACAATTCAAATTTTAATTTTTTTAAAATTTAATCAATACCTATGAAAAATTATGGAGGAGTGAATCTTACAAATTCGAAAAAAAAATTGGACACAACTTCTGTATTAAAACAATTATTAGTTTTTATGTATATTATTTCAAGAACAGTCCTAGAAAATTGTCTTTGTTCAATTACTAATACATCTACATTAGTAAAATCAATATTATATCCCATTGATGTGTATATATTTTTTATTGTAATGCAGTGTATATAGAATTCTCAGGAACAATAATCAAACAATTGTCAACATATCTGAGATATAATTCATATTTTATATTTCTCAGAACTTGTTCAAGTTATCTGATAACAAACTCTGCAACTAGTGGTGTTACAGAATGGCACAGACATTCCCATATTTGTTTTCTATATTTCTTGGTTCAGAGCTGGCTATTCAGAATTGCCACTTACTCTTGCCAGCTGCCATCTATCTCCACCCAAAGAATGTTTTTTTGACATTTTCTTCATTTTTCAGTTTCCTATTCACAGAACGGAAATCTTAATTTTAAAATATCAAAGAATACAAAAACCTTGTTCTAACTGGCCATTTTCTTTTAAGAATTTGTATCCGTTTTTGAGAAAATGGTGTTTCAGCGTTATTGAAAATGCGAATGTTTAAGCTCCATTTAACAGATGTTTTATGTTAACGCGAGGGCCGAAGGCCCGAACACCGTCCTCAACTTGGACACGGGTAGCGAAGCGTCACGATTCTGCCCGAAAGTGCGTTGGCCGCGCACACTGTGCCCGCGCCGCGAGTGAGTCATTCTGCGCGCGTGGAAAGGAACCATACCGTACACTGCATTTTTACCAAATTTTTATATACACTACGGAAGATCGCGCAATAGTGTTCAGCGCAGGGATGTTACGATCTTCCACAGTTGGCGGTTCGAACAGGAACGATAATTAATATTTTGTGGAATTAATTTAATAGGTGTTATTAAAGGATAATTCCACAGTTGGCGCCCGAACAAAAGACGAAGGAATTAACACTATTATTGCTGAAACAGAGAGTTCGTATAGTCAGCCATTATATACAACCATTTCCCATCTTGTAATGGGAAATGGTTATATTCAATAATTATTTGGGAACATAAGTAATGTTAATACGGAAACTAGAAGCGGGAAAACGTTAAATACGGTCGGAGAGACGGATTCGGAAACAATTTCGGTCCAGGGGAGTGACGCATATTAGGATATGATTGGTTCGCCAGAGGCAGAGAGCGGGGTTGCTGAATCGAGAGATCCAATCGGTGAAGATGTGGCAATAACGAATGGTGAGAATCTCGACGTGGTGCAAGGTGAGACGACGAAAACCGGGGATGCTTTAATATTACATTTATTTGCGGAATTAAAACGTTCTACTGCAGAATTAAATAGTAACATTATTCAAACAAACGCGGAACTAAAACGTTCGCATGCAGAATTAAATAGTAAATTTGTCAGTTTGGAATATAATTTTAAAATTGCGAGCGCAGAATTACGTGAGATGATGGCGAAAGTTCGGCATGATAACGAGTTATTTAAGATAGAAACTAAATTTTCGCAATTACAAGGTCGAACAAGCAATCTTGAAATGCAATTTGAAGGGAAAACTATTGCACAGGAGAATATTAATAAAAATACTGAGGGCACGATAGTGGAAATTAAAATGTAAATTTCTAGTTTAGCGCAGACGGCGGAGCAACAATGCCGACGAATAAATAATGCAGAACAGTGTTGCTGCGAGTTGAGTAAAACATCGCAGGAACAAAAGACTCGTTTAAACAATGTAGAACAAACGGTCAGCTCGATTCAGGAAAATATTATAGCTACTATTAAAATAAAATGTAAGATTTTACATCACAGGAATTAGGACGTGTTGATGGTGTCGGGGATGAATTAAAAATAAAGGTTGCAGATTTCGAAAGGCGATTGTACGCTGCTAATAGGTCATCGACTGTGGGCGGCGGAGTACATAATGTAATTCTCCCAAGCTACAACCGCATTCTTTCTTGACTGCACTAGAAAACGTTTTCTTAGTTAGTAATGTTCCTGAACCCATGAAACTGAATTTTGTCGAGGAGGCATTAAGTTCAAAAGCGCAAACTTGGATGCGAGCTTTGACGTATAGCCCGACAGATTATCCGACATGGCGAATCAAATTTTTGGAAAGGTATTGGAACCAACACC
The DNA here is from genome assembly GCA_031308135.1 of Acheta domesticus. Lineage (NCBI taxonomy): Eukaryota > Metazoa > Arthropoda > Insecta > Orthoptera > Gryllidae > Acheta > Acheta domesticus. The sequence goes on from JAHLJT010002406.1 coordinate 131,794,040, forward strand.
ACAAATTTGAATTGCGCTATCGTTTAATGGCTGAACGGTATAAAAGGGATGGGCCCGAGAATATGAGCGATTTCGTAATGCGGAAGATTAGTGCGTTTAAGGTTTGCAGCGAAGAATTCAATGCGACCGAAATTATTCGCATTTTGATTAGGCAGATGTCGAAAAATATTGGAAATTTGCAATATGCCCGATACAATAGACGCGTTGATCGAACGGGTGAACCGTTTCGACTAATTCAGCGAGAACGACGGCAACGGAAACGAGGCGAATAAAAATAAAAGTTCGTATTCCCACACGTCAGAAGGAACGATCTAATTACAAGGCGGGGAGTTTAAGAACGTGAATATGTGCGCAGTAGAAATTCGGTCGGGAAGAAAACCCGAGAATGGCAAACCACCGGATAGAGCATCGAAACCCAAGCAGTGGGGAGGGGATGACAAAAAGCAATCCAATTCTGGAAAGCAAAAGGGAACTCAGGAAAACGATAAAAATAGTCAAGGAGAAGGGGCCAATAAAATGCATTGGCAGGCAGAAATTCATGGGGAAAACTGAAAGAGTTTGGGTCGGAACGGCAGGACGATCCAAACAATGAACATACTGAACCGGTGATGGTGGTAGCTATGGAGAGTATTGTTGTGAGTGTCAGGCGACGAATTATTGCGAGAAGAAAACAACGAAGGGGCAAAAATGAATACAAGTTTAATATTTCGAAGGAAATGCTATTGTAGAGAAACGGAGGCGGTTGTAGACACAGGGAGTAGTGTCAGTGCTGTGTCGGAAGGGTTGTATAGAGATTAAAAGAGAGGGGAAGAAATGAAATAGAATTACCTAATCGGAAGTTGAAAATCATGATGGCGAATCTAAAGGCGGCAATTACTAACGGCAAGCAAATTTGGGTAGAATTTGATGCTGGAGGGGTGACCATAGAAATAGCTGCGATTGTCATCCGTGGACTCATTCGACAAATTGTCATCGCGATAGACGCATTGAGAGCTTACAAGGTTGTCGTTGTAGGTCAAGGGATACTTACGCTAAGGTCAAGCCGTTCAACTGAGGATGGCTCAGTGGTCACAGAGGATGACAAAGCAATGGTAGACGGGGACGAAATACAAGCGTCAATGGAAGAGACCCTTGAAAGTATACGGGACGCCCTGGGGTGAGCCATTGACGAAAATAACTGTCCGAAAAAGGTTGAAGAACTGATAATCAGATTTGCAGAATTTTTTTGAGAATCAGAGGAACCCGTGAGGGGTTATTAATTTGATTTGGAGTTGGAGGAGGAAAAGCCATTCATAGTTCCCACAGGTGTACCGGGAGTGCGTGAAGTTATTAGTAGCGGATATAAATATAGAAGGGGTATAAATACACAAGTAGTATATTAACATATTTATATTATTTTTTCCAACATAGACACACTTAAAAACTAGTGGTGCTACAACAGCATATACTTTCCTGCATTACTGGAAACAGCATTTAAACATTGCACTTTTTGAGCTACTATTATCTTAGCTATTATTTGAAAACGTCCAATACAACCAAGAACCGAACAACTCACTATTTCCATCGCAATGTTCTCAGAACTATGTGAATTCTACAACTGCATAAAAATATAATACAAAAGTTTTGTAAACTTGTTTTGGAAAAAGAAGCCTAATACCCCAGACAATATACATATGCTGGGCATATGCTGGGCAATATACATATGCATATGCTCCATTTTTGCTGTAGAAGTGCATTTCATAGGGCCATGATTAGAGAAGAGTATTCTAAAACCATGCAAAATAACTCTACTCGCTACAAATAGTACACCATTTCATGCGAAAACTAAATATTTTCATGCAAATATCAACATAAATTTGACAATTATAACTCCTTTTCATTCAGCTATATCAAGTCACAACAATGACACGTAATTCACAGAAATTCGTGAGCGCGAAACGGAATTCCATTGGCTTCCATTGGGGCTTTTCAATATTACTCACCTATTCAAAGACGAACAGAATCTAAGTAAATAAAACAGTCTGGTTAATTAAACCATTTATAACTCAAGAACGACTGGACCAATTTTAATTATCTCCGATTTGTTGGATTCATCTCCGCCCCGAATAGCAGAGTAACTATTAAAATATCGGAAAATTTCACGAAAAATAATTATACAGAAAATTAATGTAATATGTAAAAAATGTTTGTTGGTTTGTGCTTAATGCGCTGCCGTACCAGGCATCCAATTGCAATAAAAATGTGCCAACTTATTGCTTGCAGTGGCGGGAAAAACACAGGCATAGTACAATTATTGTTGTAGGCATAGTACAATATTGCCAATTCACGTGAACTTCATTTTTGCTGGGGGTTGCCGTGTGCCGTGGGGCGAGGTCAAGAACACGTGGAGCAGGCGGCGCAAGTTGATGAGAGGAGAGGGGGAAAGATACTGTAATGATTCAGGATCATTTACGGGAATGATAGTAAGAATCCCGACGAGTTTTAGCGTATATTTTAAAGAAAATTAGCTTGAACAGACTATAGCAAAGCGGCAACGATACGCATGAACAAGGTATAGAAAAAACAGAAGAAAGCCGCGTCGCGCAGAAATAATATTTTAGTTTATTTAAAATGCGCACAAATAGACATGATTTGTACATAATGATTAAATAGATAACAATTTAAGAAGAATTTCAGTATTGGTTTCATTAAAATTGAACCACGGGTTGCGCTATTATAACATTTTCAAGAAAATGGATGAAAGGGTTTAACTTCATATGCGAGAAATTAACATTTTTTAAGATGTTAAAATGAAACCCGTGACTTACGTCGTAACAAGTATTATAGGTCGATTTAGTTCAGTTGCGGTAAATTAGTGAAACTCGTATAAGACTGGTGGAAGATCAGATACTTTTAATTTTAATAATTTTGATTATGTAAGGTGACAATACAGAACAGTTGACGTTGAAGTGCACAATACATGATGGGGAAATAAGCATTTTTCGGCGTAAAGGGGGTCGAAAATGCACGTTTTGGAAGTATACCCGAGACGTTGAGACCAAATGGGAAATTTTGAACATTGTGGCAGAGTTATCCACCAAAAATAGTGGAAATGGAAAAATTTCTTAGTAACAATACTTGAACAAGAATGGCGGCGGCCATTGTTTTGAAACAATTGAGATAGCGAGGCAACGACAATGAAAAAGGAGGAAATGTGTATTCATTCGTGAGTCAGCTTTGGTGCAACACACATGTGGTATTGCGTTGAAAATATTTTCGTCTAGAAAAACTTTAAGTCTTGTAAGGAAGTGTTAGTAATTTTTCGCGAGATGAACGTGAATTAGGAACAATATTAATATTTTGAAGTCAGTCAGTAGTGAGTTAGCTGTCGGGCGAGTCACATGTGGCGATGTGTTGAAAATATTTCGTTTAGAAAAAACTTTGAATTCGGAAGGAATGTGCTAACAATTATTCGCAAAGTGAAAGTGCAATAGAAACAATATTGATCTTTTTGCGTTGAAAACATTTCGTGTTTAGAAATTTGGATTGTGAAAGAAATAGTAGTGAATTTTGAAGTGGATAGAGCGCGAAGACACTGAACAGTTGTTCGCGGGCAGATCAGCGTCTACGGGGAGCGTGTGAAGACGATTCGGAGCCCAGGAGGCATGGTGTTACCTCAAAACCTAAAGCAGATGGCAACGAACACGGGAAGTGCACACTGTTTTATTGTTTTCAGTATAAAGGTTGTACAAGACCAATAGAGTCAGTAACAATTAGTAATGGACTCCTATAGAATTATTCAGATGTTAAATGTTTGCAGCAAAATCAAATTTTTTTTAAATGTCGTACATAATGTCTAAATAATAGGCAAAATTTCATTGGTTATGATAGAATATAAAGATATTAAGGGGAACTTGAGAAAGTACGTACCTATTTAATAGAGAAAGGAATTCCTAGTAAAAAAAATGGTTATTATTATTATTTGTGTGTTTTGAGTGTTGGTATTTTGTTGTGTGTGTTGGTATTTTGTTGTGTTTACAGGTTGTTGTGATTTCTGTGTGTTATGATTTCTTTGTGTTATGATTTCTTTGTGTTATGATTTCTTTGTGTAATGCATGCTGATGATGAGTTTTTGAGTGTACCACCATACGTGGTTCAAGGGGGGATATATATTTTTCAATAAATTAAATGTCGGAAGGCAAGACTGCCAACCGAGTTTGTGCTCTCTCACACAAATGTGTTTCATTTTCATGTGTTTTGTAGTTAGGAAAATGGCTGTCCTGCAACGTTGAATTACAGTTTATGGGTTTTCTGTATGGAACCGGCCACGACCCGCTTGATATAAATTTTCTGTAACGTCATATTTTGGGGCAAAAGTACACGTGTGGGAAGGAATCAGCACTTAGAAGGTGTTATTGCAAAATTTGTAATAGAGATTTTGGAAGCAGTTACGGTGACGTCCATAAGTAAGAGGTTTTTTGGCACTAAGGTTACATTGTCGCCACAACGTGGGGACAGATCAAACGTAAATACTGTTACAGTGGCAGCCCAACGTGAGGCAGATCAAACGTAAATACGGTTAGAATACAGGGACAAAGAGAGAGGGAAAATAGAGAAAGAGAGGGAAATAGTGAAAGAGAGGAAAATCAGAGAGTGAGAAAAGAGTCACAGTGTGGAGAAAAAGAGACACAGAGGGAGAAAAGAGACACAGCTGAAAAAAGAGAGAGAGTGGGGAAAGTGAGAGAGGAGGAAAAAGAGAGGGGGAGAGAGGAGAAAAAAGAGAGGGGAAAAGAAGAGTGGGGACAGAGAGGGGGAGAGGAATATTTCCTCAATTATTTGTTCTGCGGCAGCAACGTGCCGGGTACCAGCGAGTTTTAGAATATTAAAGAACACAAACACCTCGTCCTAAATGGCAATTTTCTTTTAAAAATTTACTGCCATTTTTAAGAAAATGGCGTATAACCGCTACTAAAAATGCGGTTATGTATATGCGGTATAGTAAATGAGTTTTTGAAAAACTTAATTTGAACCACTTACTCTCACAAATATAATAATGTGTACAGATTGCTGACAATGTGCATATTAAAGATGTGAGTGATATTTCAAAAAACATTTGTGTAATTTTTGAAAAAACAAAAAAATAATCGAAATGAACTTTACGTAATATTAAACAGTGCAATTAGTTCTATCCGTTCGAAAAGTTTGAAAACAATATTTGGAGTAATTTATGAGAAAATAGAGTTGGGGCGTTTCTGAAAATGCGGAATTGTGAGCTAGTTTTCACAAAAAACGGTTGAATTTTCGAGAAACTTTACTTGACATTATTTAAAGCACATGTACTCATTAATATAATAATGTGAATAAAAACCGCTAATGTAAATATTAACAATGTGAGAGACTAGTAAAAAAATACATTTTTACAATTTTTGAAAAAAACAAAGAATAGAACAATATTTCGGTACGTCTTCTAATAGACTACATTTAGCACTATCACTATCAAAAGTTGAAAGACAAAATTTGGAACCGTTTTTGAGAAAATCTTGTTTTTGTATTTTTTAAATTCTACGTATTGCATTCAATATTGTGCGAAAACTACTAAACTTTTCAAAAAAATATGCATGGCCTTAAAGAAAGAACTCATAAAGAAGAACAAATTTTATTTGATGGAAAAATCTCTATTTGCAATTTTGTGGTTGAAGGAAGACGCCCAATAAAATTCAAACTTTTGCAATTTTCCAAAATTCAGAGCTAACGGTTAAGAAACGGTTAAGAAAACGATTCAGAGCTAACGGTTAAGAAAATCGGACCTTTGCCACATTAATAAGTGTATTTTACTCTATTCTTACAAGAAATTCAAAGAAAACATTTGCAGCCGTTTTTTTAAATTTTGAAAATGTCCGGGGGGCTTCATGTAAAGTATCCCCTAAATTAAAATATCGATTTCAAATTCAAGGGGCCACGAGATCAGCCAGATCGATTGGGGAATGTATGATCTATTGTAGGAGCCGTGCTCTTATTGTCACTCTGAAAAGATTCGGGGAGTTTGAGAAAACTGATTCTGAAAAGTTTTGAGTTGCAATCTGGCAGTTCTTCATGTGACAATTGCTAGCTATATCTCTAATGGAATTTCTCGTTTCACGGCTTCTAAATTTCGTGGGTTGAAGTTTCCTCTTCCAGGTGTTGGTAGAGGAATCATGTGGATGGCTCTCAATTAGCCGCTGTTTTTCATCTACAACCCATCAGAACATTGTGTGAGCATTCTCTGTAGAAAGGGTGCCTTGCAAAAATGCAGCAGCTTTGGGTTGAGAAGCAAATGTTTCTTAATTGCCCCCACTTCCTAATTTATATAGTATGTTACAGTTCCTACCAGTGCAACATGTAGTGAATGTTTTGCCTTCTGGGTGCCAAATCATTTACGGCACTATGAAAGATGCAAGCCTTACAATGCTTTGTGAATGGTTTTCAGTCAGCACTTTGTGTTTCAGAAGAGTCTACGAATTTACTAATAACCTCAAGGTTTACTTAAATTATGTGAGGTTAATTTATTTTGTCTTTAATGGATCCTAATTGTTGGTTTTTGGCATTTTGTATATTTGTGGATATGATGTTTTCGGGGATCTATCCGTGAACTTGTAATTCCTACTAACTCCTACTAATACCTCCTACCACATACTAATGCCTCCAACTACCAACTACTAATTGCTCATAGTACCTGCTAATTTAGTAAGTATTTGCTTTTTACTGTCTTATGAGATCGCAGCTGTGTCTCTTTTCTCCCTCTACATAAGATTTTTTATACATTTTCTTACAGATTTCAACTAGCTAAAATTGCTAAAATTTGCTAAAATTTCAAATGGCTAATTGTAACTAATGTACAGATTTAATTTAATTATGTTTTGATAATTCAATAAATTTTCTACTCAGCTATTTCATGCAAATTGCTGTTTTTGTGTTTATTGATACATATTAGTATGGTAAAATGCTTGGCAATATTTATTCCCAATCTTTCATTCAATTTCATTTTAAATAATTATTTCTTTATCCTGGTTCTCACTTCAGAGATTTTTTAGGAGACTAGCCACTCACAGCTTGAACTTGCTTCGCGTCTCATGTGTGACCACTGAAAGTTTGCGGGTAACTGCCTAGTTATTTCTACTGTCTTGAGATTCTATATTGATGTTGCCGAGATAACATCTTATAAAAATATTGTAAAAATTGAACCAGTAATATGTATAAGCACATTACAAAAGCCATAAATTCTGATGTGGATTAATTGTTCATGTGAATTTCAATTAATGGTGTTACTTTAATAACACAAAGGTAAAATGGGTTAACATTGGCCACATCATTGTTTCTTTTAAAGTTCTACTTTGTTGGTTCAATCTTCACTATAATTATTTTGATCCTTCAATCCTTCACAAAAGTACAAGGTTTCTTCAAAATATTGAAGTAACAGCTTCCATAATTTGAAAGATTTTATTACTTTCTTAAAAGCAAGCTAAGTGGCAATGTTAACCCGCAGGGGTCAAACATTGCCACCTCTATTTATTTCCAAGTCTCTGGGTAAGTTTAAATGTGTGAGAGTTGGATAGGAAACAGAAACACTTAAATATGCATCAGAACATTATTAGTCTTTAATTTTTGATAGTTTAAATATTCTAAACAGGGATAAATACTGCTTTAGAACTTAGTCAAAAATACATTTTTAACTTTCTCGCCTTACGAATACTTCGTAAGAAGAGAACGTTATGTAATCGTGCGCCGGAAAACGTGGAATTTTCGCCAGAAAAACTCTCATAGCAGGGGTCTGGTAACGAAAAAGTGGATAAAACCTGTTGCTCAATTTAGAAAAAAATCATCTCTCTCGCGGTTTAGTCAAAATCCATGATTTGTTGCTTCTTGATACTGTAAATCGATTGACGGCAAAACGTCCGTCTGTCCGTCTGTGGTCAAAGCTAGCGCCTAAACCGTTCGGCCGATTTTCTTCAAAATTGATATTCCCCGATCGCTTTTACTCGTCTCAAGGCCTCTGGAATTTGAAAGCGATAGTTTAGTATTTGAGGGTACTTTACATGAAGCCCATTTTGAGATTTTTCAAAGTTAAAAGAAAATGGCTCCAAATTTTTTGATTATATTTTGTTGTTGAAAAGTGCGAAGAAAGTTGAAGGGACTTTCGTTGATAGGCCCAATTTTTCGAAAATTGAAAAAACTGTTTAAAAACTGCAAAATTGAAGATAGAGATTTTTGCCTCAGACAAAGTCGGTTGTACAAAATTAGCACTTCAAATAAGGTCATGCACCATTTTTTGGAAAAACGAGTAGTTTTTGCGTAAATTGCGATTCAAATTTACAAAAAAAAAGTTTTCTCAAAAACCGCTCCAAATTTTTTCTTTAAAATTTCTACGCGTGTGTAAGAAGGGAAGGTAAATATATAAATAAACTAGTGGTGCTATAGAATGGCACATACTTTCTCGCAGTAATTATTTTCCAAATGCCGATCATCCGATAAATTACGTGGAGTAAACAGTTCAGCGCTGCCTTTCTTGGTCATGTTTGAAAGACATGTTTTTCGCATGTTGACAATTACCGGCTTCCTAATGATAGAACTGACACAATTACGTTTTGACTAAAATATAATTAGTTAGTCCGCATGTCAGTTCCGTGGCGCGGCTGGTTGAAGCACCTTGGGGTTGAGATGTTCAGTAAGGAAGATGCCGAATTCGATCCCCAAATGGGGATTTTAATTTGATGAATGTGATCTTGCAGGAAAAAACATTGAAGAGTGTAGATACTTTATTGAAAATCATTTGAAGTACTTCTACTCACGAATGGAATCAATGCAGATAAATACACAAGACTTGTCTGTGTTTTCCCTAACTGCATCTTTTAAACAATTTTTCAACTCTGTTATTCGATTTCTGAAGCGTATGACATGTCAAATTAACCGTTGTCTAGTATATATCTGTATGAACCAATTTAAGTAAAATTGTGAGAATTTTAACGTTTAATTGTAATACAATATAACCACAACGCATGCGATGAACTTACATATCCCTAACGGTTCCGAAATTATTGTTACTTTCTCGCCTTACGAATACTTCGTAAGAAGAGAAAGTTATGTAATCGTGCGCCGGAAAACGGGGAATTTTCGCCAGAAAAACTCTGGGGTCTGGTAACGAAAAAGTGGATAAAACCTGTTGCTAAATTTAGAAAAAAAATCCTCTATCTCGTGGTGTAGTCAAAATCCATGATTTGTTGCAGGAAAAAACATTGGAGAGTGTAGATACTTTTTTGAAAATAATTTGAAGTACTTCTACTCACGAATGGAATCAATGCAGATAAATAGACAGGTCTTGTCTGTGCTTTCCCTAATTTTATCTTTTAAACAATTTTTCAACTCTGTTATTCGATTTCTGAAGCGTATGACATGTCAAATCAAACGTTGTCTAGCATATATCTGTATGAACCTATTTAAGTAAAATTATGATAAAATATTGAAAAAAAATTCGCCTTACGAATACTTCATAAGAAGATTGTAATCGTGCCCCGGAAATCTGGAAATTTTCGCCAGAAAAAACTTATAGCATGGTTCTGGTAACGAAAAAGTGGATAAAATCTGTTGCAATAGTTTAAAAAAATACTGGTGCTATAGAATGTCAGAGACTTAATCGGAGATCTTAGTTTTCTAATCTCCTAATTGATATTGTTTTTCTGTTATGATTGATGTTCCCAGATACCTTCCCTGAGCGCGTAAAGGAGATTTTTATACATACTCTAGATATTTTCGTTTTCTAATGCGAGAAAACTTAAACCACCATACTCTATTACTATTTTTTAAGTGTATTTAATGTCTATCCATTGTGGTCGCAGATGTTAATCAGCGAGGATTGGTACAGGTCTTCCGAGGGAAGCTTCGGCGGTTCGTGTCCTTTTCGCGGAATATTATTTGTCAGAATTCTCTGTTGTCATAGGAAATAATAGAGAATTCTGTAAACTTTATTTAAAACAATGTGAAATTATTTGAATAACAAATATTGTTAATTACGATATCTCTACTGGAAGTGTCTGTGTATAGTTGTTCAATTTTTTGGCTTTTAACAATTCTGTTACGTCTCTTCTTGGATTTGTAAAGCGTATGTACCATCGTATCAATTGTTCCTTTATCATGCCATTTTATAGGTCGGTTTGATTCTTTCATGGCTCTGTTCGACCCATGCGGTGCTAGTGTGGCGCAGTGGTATAAGTGCAGGTTCGTTAACTTTGAGTATCGGATTTCGGGTCTCGGTGCGGATAACGTTTGCTAGTAGAATACACTTCTGCTGGTTTATGAAGTAGTGGAATAGTATTAAGGACCATATAGAAGCAGAGCGAGAAATTATGTGAATTGGAAGCAGCAGTAGTTTAACTGTTCGACATTGTGGTAAAATGTGATAGGGAAAAAGTTTCCATCTTTTCATATTTAGTCTCGGAAGCTCAGCAACAATATCGTATTTTTGCATAAAACACGTCATTTTAAGTAGACTTGCTAATTCCATAGAGTTCAATAGCCTTTTCCTACTTAATTTTCCACTGTTTACTTTTTCAATTGCTTAGTGTATTTTAACTTCATCACAGGTTTATAAACCTTGGATATTGCATTTTTTTATTTGTCTACGTGTGAAAGTTACAGTGCAAGTATTGCGACAGCAAAAAAGTTATTTTGTGGGAAATAAAATTAACCAATGTTCACAATTTATGTCATATGCTTTAGAAATTATAAACTCACAGATGTCAATTGTTTCAATGTAAGAATTTCGTCTCAAAGGATATAAATGTAGGGGCCAGATGGTCAGTGTGGCAATGTTAGCCTGAATGTAGTATATGCTATTAATACATTTTATTTTGTTTATAATGAATAATTATTAAGTCAGACATAGCATGCCTAGGACATGATATATTTACCTATCTATGTCATTTATTTCAACTCAATTAATCCAAAATTAACGAAGTTTCAAATACGAGGTTTGTCTGCATCACAATACACCATCCATATTTACGGACATTTAAGGTTATAACTGTAACCCAATGCAACAAATGATTGTATATAACGTTTCTAAGGGAGGTAGCTAACTATGGAAACTCAGCCAACAAATAAAGTTACGATACAGACTGCGCTACTTAAATTTTTTGAAGTTGTGGCAACGTTTCATTCATGGCAATGTTACCCGTCGTTACTTTATTTGTTGGATCGTTGTGTGATGTTATATTCTCGAGTAATTTCATCGTAAAATACAAAGTGTTTGTAACAAATTAGTGTTGGTAATACTGTGGTTCGCCGGTAAGAATTTATTCCCTGATTTTTTAAAATTTTTTCTGCGAATTGCGATTTTGGTGCAAAAGTTGGGCTCATTTTAGAGCATTTTAGGCATTGTAATTAATTGTAACAAATTGTGATTAATTCAATAGATATCTTGTAATGAGCTCTGCGCAAATATTTCAGTATAGCGCCGAATATTTGTGTGAATATTTGTTTAAAAGATGAACGAGAATGTCCTTGTGACGCTTCAGGGCTCATTATAAGCAATTGAGTGCAGTCATTAATTCTCGAACGATTTAGTTAATAAGTATGAAGTATATTAAACAAATTAGGGTTAATAAATCTGTGGTCCACCGGTGAGATAATATTTTATGATTTTTTTGTACTTTGTGACGGTAAGAAGCATTTTTTGGTGCATAGCTCGTTCGCTGCTCGCTCGTTTCGACAATTTTTGGAGTAATTAATTTAAACAATGTGTGTTAAAAACAAATGATATGTTGTGAAGGAATCAGTAGAAACAATTTAGTATTTCGACGGTAGGGAAAAATTTTACGATTTTTTTCATTTTTTGTTTTGGTACATATTTTCAAATTGTTTAAACAATTTGTTTTTGCAATGATGTTATAATGGAGTAATTAAATAGTAATTAATTAACGCTTTATTGTGAATTTTTTCTAGTTTTTTTGCTCTATTTTGTTGCGTGGCTAGTCTGAAGCTAGCTGACTCGATTTTTTAGAAAATGTCTGGCGTAATTAATTTAAAATTATGATAATTTAAGAGTAATTAATTAGTAGTAAATGATGGCATATAGATTATTGTGGTCCGCTATGGGTGGCTAGCTTCAGAGAGGTCCCTATGACATGTGTCACACATCGTTTTAATGGAAAAGAAATATGTATAAAGAGAAAGTCTGTCACTGGTAAGAACAGACAAGTTACTGAAGACTACTTATGTTAATTATGAATTTCTTATTTTTTATACAATTAATAATTTTTGAAAAATAATTAAAATAATTAAACAGCAAAATAAAATTGTTGCATCTGCATTAATATCACTGGACTGTTAGAAACAATAATTCATTAGGTAACATAAAAATTACCATTATGTTAAAGAATAATTTTAAATAATTGTGGTATTTATTTTTTTCAATATATATCATTAACAGATGACACCATAAAGAAATTGATAATACTACAATCTCAAAAGTATTATTAACACAGAAGTCAGACTACAGATAACTTTTAATGTGAGTTTCATTGACGCACTGACGTATCTCACGCTCGCACTTGTTGATAATGATAACTTATTATACTATGATAACTTATCTGTTAGCTTATTTGTTCATCGAGTTAATATTCGTTTATGGATGAAAATATTGTTTAATTCCAACGAAAAAACAGACATACATTATTGTACTGTGAAGTCTGAAATCGCGCTAGAAGTTAATGTAAACAAACAAAATAAAAGCAAGAGAGTTGATCGGAATGATAGTTTAAGTTCGACACGAAATCTTTTTAATTAGTTTCTGCCACCTCGAACGAGCAAAATTCAAGCATATCAAGCAAAATTCCTTTTCGATAATGCATCGCAATATGCCTATAACTGGCATATTTAAATGCATGTTAGGCGTAATATACGGCCTCCCTGGACTACACTGGAGTTCAAACAACGCCACCTACATGGATCTAGTATTTAGGTGGGACTGGTTTAATTCTCCATTTATGCGCTATGATCGCAGCGCTAAAACACGCAAAAGCACTTTTTTGGAAATTTCTTAGAATTTTCTGTCCGGATTCGAAAACAAATTATCAGTTCCCCATTAGGAGACCGAGATGAGTCGAATGACACCTAGTATGTCTCGATGGATGCACGGGAAGTGGTCTAACCGTGAGAGACGGAACCGTATTTCCACACGCACTTACAAGAGAAGTTTACTCAAATACTGTATAGGGATGTACGTACGTATACGGGAAAGTAAAAATTATTAGAATACATGTGTTCTAATCACATTTATGACGAAACTTTTGTTACATTCGTTAAGATGTGTCTTAGATAATCAAAAAGGATAAAACTATTTTAATGCTTCTAATAAATTAATAAAAAACAAAGATAATGCAACAAATAGAGGAAAGTACCCAAACCCGGGACTCCATTTTTCATTTTAAAAAATCCAATTTCCTGCACAATTAAATCAAAATATAGGCAATGCATACCTTACTTAGTTATACAAATGTTATATTAGTAGTAGTATTAGCGAGGATCTTTACAGCTGACATCGCTTCTCGCATCCTAGTCGCCACGTCCTTCGATCTTCCCAACCTTCCTCTTGAAGATCTCGTTTCTTCATCGCCTTTTCTATCTTGTTTTCCCATGTTTTTCTTGTATTGCCACGTTTTCTGATTCTTTGAGGTAATCACAAATGTTATTACAGTCAAAATTATTGGCCAGGTAGTTTAAGAATAAAATATTTTTTTCGTTTACATTACATTTTGTGGATTTTAAAAAAATGTTTCCTAATGTGACCCCCCCCGCAAACGTTTTAAGGAATGGGTAAAATTAAATGAAATAACTGCAAATATGTTGTACTCATAATTTTACAAAAATATTAATTTAACATCTTGTACAGAAGAATCTATCTTATCTGTTTTGCAGTGAGTCTTTATTCAAGTGCGATAAAAATCACATATAAGGATCTTTCTTCGCCCTCGTACATTCTACATGAACCCAAAGTGAACACATTGGGCACATCACCCATAGTTTGCCTACAGCCTTATGAACATTTTACACCGCAAAACATGCACTCTGCATCTTCTTAACCAGACAGGAAAGACATTCAGAAGAGCCAGAGGGGATGTCTTACGATTCCTTGCCGGAGGAGGAATCTTCCTTTTGCTTTTTATTAAACTTCAGAATTCTCTTAAATCTCTCTCTTTTCGACTTCTCTGGGATCAAATTCTGAAAGTGTCTCTTAAGTTCTTTCTTTCTTCTTCCTGCCCTCACGAACTGATAGACTTTAGAGTAGGTTCTTTCTTTTTAGTATCCTCCCAGGGTATAAGGAATTCCAAAAACCTTAATTGTTTTTATTTTACAAAACGAAAACTGGGGGACCACGTTAGGATCATGCGGGGGCTCGTGTTAGGTACCAATGTATTCGTATTCCAAATGCCAATAACATTTTACAAGGCAATTAAAATAAATTATATTACCTTTTATCAATAGCTTGCAATGTCCCCTTAAAAATAATGCAATGGTTAGAAGACTTAGCAATGAAATATCTAAATTAGGCAATTGAGAAAAAGTACTTAAAAACTTTGCTTTTCACTGTTCGCATTAATGGTCCGGCTACACGTTAAGATGAAGACATTACCACTTGTCTGGGTTACGGACTTGCAAAGAATTAAATTTTTTTACAATTACGTTTCCAATAGGCAACAGAGCTACAGAGGCACTAGGCTACAGAGCAGCAAACCAAGGGGCTCACATTAGGAACCAGGACTGGGTTTGGGTACTTTGCTCTACGTTTGAACGTTTGAACCTACTTTTCGTTTTCATATATCACTTTTGTCTTTAATCAATTAGATTGTTTTAATTTTTTCACAAATTGCCGAAGGCCTATAAAAGGTAATGCCTTTAATTTTGCAGATAAATAGCCCAACAAGGTTTTGATGCTAAACGTGGAATTTCATGATCGTAAAGAAATAGTTTATATTCCCCAAAATTTGTTCTCTTGGTCACGTAATTTCCCTTTCCGATCGCGTTCCCCCCCTGCATGAGGGTTCACCTACCAGGAAGGTCCGTATACCACAACTTGTGAACTTCTTCGTACGGCACTACATCCGAATTTGAAATTTGTCCTGACATTTGCAGTGTTACCAATGTGTTTCTGAATCATGTCGACGGACCAAATTATTGATAAAGAAGTTCAGAACATCGACCGGTCCCAAAAGTGGAAGTGGAAACAGGGTGGATTACGCACAATCTGTGACTCTCAGACACTGCTCCGGCGTGCGCCTGGAATTGATCGAAGGAATCCAGTGAAATTGATATGGCGACCGATCCGTAAATGATTAGCTTTTGTCGGAACTCCAACTATGGGCCTTGCAGCATAGGCTGGTGCAATTAGCGCAACGCAGGGTGTGGTGCAATCGGTGCACCTCATCCGGACCCCCCAAGACAGGATGTCACGTAATTAATATATGTGCGAACGTTTTATGAACTCATTTTCAGAATAGGATCCCAGAGAAGGGAAACCTGATGGCAGAAAATGGACGTCTTTGCAGGTTAAATGGTTAAATCTGATTTATAATACAGGATGTCTGGGGAGGAAACGTCGAAACTTCGAAAATAAGCTCTTAAGACAATTCTAAGCATATGTTGTCTAATAAACTGCGTGGATATGCGGAGCGGTTGAGCCGCAATAAGCACGCAAAAGTTGGTTTGAAAAAATGATTTTTAGGCAAAAAAGCACAGAAACACTTCAGAAACATGTAAATCGTTTATTATTTACAAGAGAAATGAATATATTTGTTAAGAAAGAAAAATTAAGCGAGAAATGAAAAAGCACCCGATTTACACAATTCGATTGCTTTTTTTATCTCTCGCTTAATTTTTCTGTCTGAGCAAGTATATTAATTTCTTTTGTAAATAATAAACAATTTACATCTTTCTGAAGTGTTTCTATGCTTCCATAATGCAAATTTTTACCTAGAAATCAATTTTGCAAACCAATTTTTGAGTGCTTATTGCGGCTCAACCCTTAGAATCCACGCAGTTTATTAGACAAAATATGCTTAGAAATGTCTTAAGAGCTTATTTTGGAAAGTTTCGAAGTTTCCTCCCCGGACACCCTATATATACCGTACCTGCATAAATTATATTGAGAATAACTAGTTTCACTTTTGGCAAATGCAGTTACGGGCTTCATTTGGGCCATTTGAATAGGGGCCTCTCAAAAGTTAGCTATGTCCCTGCCTCGCGGTCTACGATACTTGCTAAGTACTCCACGTAGTACATAAGCAAACGTACCCAGTTTGATAATCATTGTTCCGTAAAATAGCATGAAACTTAAAATAATGAAACTAGAGGTCTGCTCCAGGGAAGCCTTGCTATGCGGAACTTCTCTGTTCTCATCACCCTGTGTCGCAAGATAGCACTGTCTGCTCGCTGAGATACTCTGAGTGCGTCCGATAAACGACTCTGCGACATTCTCTAGAGCGCGCATTTCGCGTTCACAATGCATTCAGAGCTGTGGAAGCTGCTTAGTAAATGAATCGATTTTTTGAGAAAGCCACTCTGTTTTTACTTACCTGTATGCGTACGTATATACGGAGTATATAAGTCGTGAAGGGAAAGTTATGTAATGTTGCGGAAAATCGATTTCGAGATTTCAACGGAAATACACGTTTTGGAGTCCCCTGACCGAAAAAATGGTTCTTGTCAAAACGTCCGTCCGTACGTCTGTCCGTCTGTTTGTCCGTCCGTCTGTCCGTCCGTCTGTCCGTCTGTCTGTCTGTGGACAAGAAGAGCGCCAAAACCATATGTACGATTTCTTCCAAAATAAATATTCCACAGTCGATCTTGTTCCACTCGAGGCGCCGCGATTTTGAAAAATATTCTTCAATATTTGGAGGTACTTTACATGAAGCCCCCAGGACATTTTCAAAATTTTCTCAAAAGTATTTTCTTTAAATTCCTTGTAAGGATAGAATAAAATACACTTATAAAGGTGGCTTGGGTCCTATTTTCACTGTTAACTGTTTTTCGAAAATTGCAAAAGTTTGAAATTTTTCCGGCGTCTTCCTAGATCTACAAAACTCACGCTAGAGATTTTTCCTTCAAATAAAATTTGTTGTCAAAAGTTAGTTCTTTTATTAAGATCATGTACATTTTTTTGAAAATTTTAGTATTTTTTGCGGAATATTGCACGCAATATTTGCAATTAAAAAAAATACAAAAAACAGATTTTCTAAAAAACGGCTCCAAATTTTTTCTTTAAACTTTTGGTGGGGATAGTGCAAAATTACTCTATGAAATGACATAATCTCCATATTGCTCTATTCTTTTGTTTTTTCACAAATTGCAAAAATGTATTATTTTTTACTTGTCTCTCACATCGTTAATATTTACATTAGCGGTTTTTGTACAAATTATTATATTAATGAGAATATGTGCTTTAAATAATGTCAAGTAACGTTTCTAGAGAACTCAACCGTTTTCTGTGAAAACTAGCTCAAAATTCTTCATTTTCAGGAACGCCCTCAAACGCCATTTTCTCATAAATGGCACCAAATTTTTTCTTCAAACTTGTCGAAAGGAGAATGCTAATTGCACTCTTTAATTTGACGTGAAGTTCATTTTGGGGTATTTTTTCGTTTTTTTTTTAAATTACACAATGTAATTTCTTTCATAGGTTTTTCATACCATTAATATGCACATTTCCAGCAATTTGTAAACCCTATTGTACTTGTGAGTGTAAGTGCTTCAAATGACGGTTTTCGAAAACTCAAAAGTTTTCTGTGAAAATGGGCTGCAAATTTCGCATTTCTAGTAGCGCTTAAACGTCATTATTTTTAAAGCATCTCCAATTTTTTCAAAGGAAATTGCCATTTAGGACGAGCGTTTTATTGTTCTTTAAATTTTTAAAATTAATATTTCCGTTCTACCATTAGGTGGCAGCTTGCGAGAGTATATGGCAATCCCAAATAGCTAGTCCCAGACCCAAGGAAATAGAAAACTAACACGGGAAAGTCTGTGCCATTCTGTAGCACCACTAGTTCGTTCTCCTGGCCCAACAACGAATTTTTTTCTGACGAAAATTCCCCATATTTTCGCCCAGCATTACATAACTTTCCCTACACTACGTATATAAATCCGTATATACGTACGTATTCGGGGAAGTAAAGAGACTTATTTCTTCAAATCCTTCAACACATCCAAAATTCATTAATGATTTGTATATTTCGTGTTTTCCCTCGCATTCGTTCACTAAACAGGGACTCGTTCCCCTTAATTTCGACGTAACAAAAGAAGTTTGAAACAAAGGTTCAGTAAAAATTAAATTCCCCATTCTGATTGAGCTGGTTATAATAATATCTCACATACGTTTAATGTCTTCTTAAAAATTGTATTAAGTTTATATTTCCCTCAGTTATAATCAATGTTCTAAATAAACTTCCAAATTTGGAATACAAACACACTTTCATTTTGCCAATCCCGCATCACAATTTTCGTCCCTTTGAATTTTAAGCCCTCACTAGCGACAAAGGTGAGTGCGAAAAGCCCCTCTAGTCATAACAAACACGTCAGCCACCCCACCCCCCGAGCTATCACCATCGATGGCATCTTGGCGTGGAATGCTTCCGGGTGAAGGCTTCCACCGGCACGCCAGCGATTCCACTTTCTCAGCTCTCCTCCGCTGCGCCGGGCAGGAATGTTACAGCAGATTGCATGGAAAGTGGAATTTATGGTAGGCAGAGTAATCTGAAGAAATAGTACTTCAAACATATTTCCAAGTACATGTCTCTTCGTTAATTATTACGAAAAAAGCCAACTTGTCTCAAATATTTTATCAGTACTGAAGTGTTGTAATTGGTTTGTTATCTGGTGGCTGAAAAAACCTGAAATGTTTGTTTGGAATGTTGTTGCGAAACGGTAAATGAAAACTCGAAATTTAAAATTGAATAATAATCACCTTCCTTTAAAGGAAAATTCGTATTTGCAATGCCTTTTTAAAAGAAGAAGAGAACGTACAATATACGCATTTAGTGTAATGTACATCATCGATTAGGAATTGCTAAAAGACGTACAACGTTATTTTTAAATGCACAAAAACAAACATGAAGCAAATACGCACGCGTATGGGAACATAACGCATCCTATGTATAGAGAGAGAGAACGTTACGCATCCTCAATGTATGAGAATGTATGAGAACTAATGTATGAGGATGTATGAGAACGTAATAATGTATGAGAACGTAACGCATTCTAATTTATGGAGACGTTACGTTGCTGCAGAGTTCCCTTGAGTGTGTACTAGATTAAAAGCAGTTTTGAGTTTTGATAAGCAATACCATTATGTAGGAAGGGTAGTTCGTAATTGAAGGAAAATCGTTTGTTGTCTAAAGAATCTCTGCCCGCGAATTTCAAATATAGTGTTCAAGAATAAAGACTGCGCCAAATGCATTCCCCATCCTCCCAAAAACAAAATATATTTACTAGAATATAATTTTTAAGCGTATTCATAGTTTATGGAAAATAATTAATAGATGATGTATTTAAAGTGCACACACTAAAACTATTTGATAACGAAGTTGAATATTCAAGTCATTCTGCAACAATTTAAAATCGGACCAATTTTAGGTCAGTGTCAGATACGTAAAACGTCATCTAAGTCTATTTCCCAACTATATGACTGCAAGGGAGAATGAGCAAATTCGTCTTTCTTGCACCTGTGACTCATGGCTCGACACGCCCGTCTAGTGACGGGATCTGATGTGCTGTCCCGCAGCCAACTAGAAAGTCTGTCGTGGGAGAGAACATATCGACCGGCGCGAGCCTCCCGGGGGAGGACAAAACTCTTTCATTGAGCCATCGAACAATTTTATTATAGATAAACGCCAAAGGCATAATGCGATGGATGGAGGATTACCACTCGTCAGAGACGCCATATTTCATCGTTCCGCCTCTGGCTCGGAGAACGACCTGTAAGAATTATATATGGATAGTGGGCTAGGCAGAGGCCCGGCCAGCGGTGATGTCAGGAGTTGCTACTTTATGTGAAAACGACTACAGAGCTCCTGGTGCTTATACAAGGAAATGGGGAGTAAAGGCGCCTCATTTGATTGCTTTGGTTAAGATTTCACTTTTTCTCAGAGAATGTGAATTGTGGTAAAGAAAAAACCCAAATACAGGATTTTCTTATAAAAATTAACAGTAAATTGGATTGAGAATATAATTGTTTACCCACAATTTAATTGCATTTCTTCATCTAATTTCCTTTGACAAATAAATTTATTATTAGTTTCATATGAAAGAAAATAGAATCTACATGCAATCATTTTTAATTTATCAATTTGTTTCAATTTGAATGACTATTGGCAGTATAGTTGTGAAAATTAAATATGAAATTAAAGTTTCATTGGTTGCTTTGAGCAAACAAGAAAGTGTTAAATTCATATTTATGCTACATGGTAATTGCAGTACTTGTTATCTTCTTAAAAGCACATTACAAGAATTTAAAATAAATATATCTACAGTGTAAATTTGAAATAAATTGTTTAGTATTTTTAATTAAATTTTAAAATTTGAAATAAAATGTTATTTCTAGTGCACATTATTTTCCTACAATTTCCTATAAAACACAGGAAAAAACATACTAACTATATACCTTTAAAATGCGCGAATTTCAAAGGTTCATCTATTAATTCTCAAACTAGGAATAGCTTAAAATTAGTCATTAACTTAGAAAAACAGTTTTAAAAAAAACATGCAACAAAAGAGAGAAAATTGTTATTAAAAAATTTGTCTCGCAATTTTTCTTTGTGAAAATATCGAAACTAATAAGTATCATACTTATTGTCAACTACATTTTTGTTTGATGGGAATCGGGTTAATTTTCTCCTCCACTAATATTGTTCAACATGTTTTTCAGTCGGCACAGGAAGTGCTGCGCTCTAGCGATATTAGCAGAAATCTACAGCGGCGACGTAAGGTTCGTGGGTGTAGTGACCGCCAGGCAGTGGCTGCTGTGAGAGTTGTCGAAAGTTGTGTGCCAGTGCGTTTAGGGCGTATAGCAAGGCGAGGCAGTGTTGAGTTTCTGTGGTGCCGAAATAATTTTTACGCTTCTGCTGGGTTGAATGCGATTATAACGTTTGAATTGCTTTAGAGTTTGTACCTAGAATATTCCTTTTTAGCATTAGATTTCATTGCGGCAACAATGGTTGTGAAGGTATACATTTCAGGAATATCTGGAAATAAAGAGGTAAAATGTCCGTTTTTTATTTTGACGTAAACGTTCTTAAAAATATTTAATGGGTGTAGAAGGGTTGAAATGTTGTGTAGAAACGTTTGGCACATTATGTGTGAAACTTGAAATGAAATTCATTCTATTGCATGAAAACCAATAACATCAAAGAATATTCTATCATAAATAGGTTTTACCATCATTATTGTGGTCTTTTCAACTTGTTTACAGGTGAAAAAGCATCAACAAAGAGTTATGATGATTCTTGACAGCAAGAATATTGAATATGTGGTTGTGGATATAACTGAGCCAGGGAAAGAAAGTGATAAAGAATTTATGCAGAAAAATGGTAACGCTAAAGATTCAAAATACCCATTGCCACCTCAGATGTTCAATGAGGAAGAGTATTGTGGGGTGAGAAAATTTTTGAGGATTTGCGCTTCGAAATTTGTTTTTCCCGAACTAATAATGGTAATTTATTGCTTCAGGATTATGAAGACTTTGATTTGGCGAATGAAGTTGATGACCTTGAAAGATTCCTCAAATTGTCTCCAAGTGTTTCAAAAGCTGAAATAACTTTGGAACCCTCTGCTCCTGCAGCAGCAGAAGCAGAAGAAAAAGCACCAGTTGAAAATGGTGTTAGTTCCAGCCGAGAGGTAAATTATTCTGTAGGGAAGTGGAACTTACTTTTTGTACATTCTGTGAACCTTGTTGTAAAATATGAATGATCTGTGCAGAATTCATCAGAAAAAGAAGTTGCACCCAAGAGTGAAGAACAAGCAGATGGAGCTGCAGCCACTAAAGATGAAAGTGAAGAGGCGAATGAAGAAGAGTAATTGTCATTGAACAGGTGTCATAATGTTTTTGGTTGGTGCGTTTCTGAATCTGTGGTTTTTCCTTATTAAGGTTGAATTACATTTAATGGAGTGGATTGCAAGACAGTTTTTCCTCAGAGAGAGTGCTTATTATATTGGTTTAAATTTACTGTTACTTCCAGTAAATTGAAAGACTGGACCTTGTTTGATTTTTCACTAATTGTCCTCAAACTGCCTATTTAAAATCTTTTATTAAAGTTTGTAATATAGGAGCAAGTTTGTGTGATTTAAAAATACTTAGGAATAAATAATACAACCTCAGTGAAACATTACATACATATAATGTATCGTTGGGCTAATAATAATGGAATTTTACTGATTAATGTTCTTGAGAATGCATTACTTTCAAACATTATGGACTTTGTTAAGCAGCAAAATTTTATTCATGAGTTAGAACATTTGCAGTATGTATTCTCAAGGTTTGTATTACTTTAAAAGTTCTATTTAGAAAAGAACTTACATAAATGATTTTTTGAATAATATACTGTGTTTTGTACTATGCATCATACTTGTTGAGCATATTCTTGATACATTTAAGAATTTGACAACAATTTATATGTTGCACTGATAACATAAAACAATTTCTGGTAGCAAAAGTTTTGCTAGTTTCATGCTCATTAAAATAAATTCTGGTGCTACTATTGAATTCATGACTTACTATTAGTGATCATTTCATGACTAGATAATGATGTCGTACAGGAAAGTATGACAAAATTATGACCGTTTTATTTGCTTTTGTGTTCTGCAATCATTTGACTAACTCAGGCGATAGTAACATTGGCATATTTTTTCTTGTTTGTTTCATGCAAGGGATTTGAGAGGAAGATGTTTCTAAGATGTATCTCTTTTTAGTGTTATTATTTGCAGGGTGAAATAATGAATTTCACTTTGGCTAATTCATATATTATGAAAAAATGGACCAAGGAGTGAAACAGGATGTAATGTAAGCATGTACAATTCCATTGGTGATCATAGTCATCTCTTCATTGCCAATTCATGTTGTGTTCAAGCAGTAAAACATAATTTTTATTGCCATCCTCTTAGATTTCTCTAGTGGCAAGATTATGATAAACTCTACTTTTTAAATATTCTGCGGTTCTTAATTTCAGTAGTTCCAATGAAGAGTTGTTGCTGGAAAACTGCTTGCGGAGCTAAGTAGAGGAGGATACTGAACAAGTTGTAAAATGATTTTGTGGTGGTTGTATTCACTGTGTTTATGTCAAGGGAGCTTGGTAATTACTTTTTGCCATTCTTATGTTAATCATGCCAACTTGGTTAGATAAGTCACTGGGTAAATTCCAGTCACTGCTGTTATTTGTTATTTGCTTTGTGGAATTTGCCATGATGTCATAATGCCATCAAATTATATTTGCAGACAATTAGTAGACCCATTTGCAGAACATAAATAATGTTAGAATTTTAAAGCTTTATTTTTTCATTGTGCATTTGTTAGCTCTCTATTGCAGAATTCTGAATGCCAATATCATCAGTTAGCCTTGAGTGGAGAAACTTGTGATATACACAAGTGTTTGTTTGTTATTTTTTAATAGTCTTTGGACTACAAAGTGGATTTGTTGTACCTTACCAATGAACCTGTCCTTATGCAATTTTCGAGAGGTCTTTTAATTTCTATTTTGGAATGTAATTTGGTAATGCACTAATTTTATATAAAGATCACATCTCAAAATCCAAGCATGTCATTCTTTTATCTTACAAACTGTTAATGAGTTTGTTTTCTTAGTGTGGGATACTCAAGTATCACGATAATGTCAACCAATTGTACCTTTCAATTTGTTGTTTAATAGGTTGGGTGGCAATTTGTTATATGTAGAGTTAAAGTGTTTGCTGTATTCTGATGAATTGATAACCACTTTCAGTAATTCTGAAATGTATGAATTTTAATATTCTAAAATTTGTGAAACTCTGAATTTTGCATAAATTAAAGAATTATACCCCATGAGCGTAAAGTAACGTGTATTGTTAATGATGGCCTATTTCATTGTGTTCAACAGGCCCTCCTCAGTTCTATCTCTTAAATGCTACAATTCCACTTGTTCAGTTCAACAGCTCTGTGTTTGACAGTTCTCTTGTGAACAGGAATGTTCATGTATATACCATACTTGAAACTGGGTCTTAAGCGATGATGTGTTCATACTGTTCATTACCTTTCATTAGTTATTGGATGCTTTTTATTGCTTATTTGAAAGTTAAATATTATGCATCAAAATAAATATATCACGAATAAAAATTGTTGTTTCCATGGTCATTAGTTCAAAGAAACAAGATACTCTAGTGTTGTAAGTGATCCCTTAGTTTCTATTGCGGGTTGTCAAAAACCATTGTTTACAATTGTTTTCTTTGAGAAGCCATGTATGGGATTTGTTTCCAAAATAAGTGGCATTAAATTGCTGAAAAGTTGACTTTATTATCTAGGGTATGTTTGTTCAGACTAAAGTTCCTATGTAAGTGTGAACTAACATTCTGATTCTTTCTTTGTAATTTTTATCATTTTCTTTCGTTCCATCTAGATTTGAATTACCTAATGCTTATTATTCTCCTAAAATTTCCAAAGATATGAGAAATGCTGAAGAACTTTAGGACCTAATTTGTGATAGATTATTATTGATATAATCACACTTACATTTAAGTCAAAGAAATCACAATAAGACTTGAAAATTCTTAACAAAAATCACATTAGCATTCGTTAAATCCTTTATTACTCATTGAATAAAAGCTTATGAAATGTGTATACTCCTATAAAAGAATTGTTAACAAAAGCTGGAACAAGTCTTTGTTTAGTTTCTAATTTTGTAGTTACAGTTCTATAGACATCATCAGTTTGTAAGACACTTTATGCACGTTTCATTTTGTTTTAATGAGTCATTTTTATACTGCTTTTACTGTAAATAGTAACAGCAAAATCATAATGAAAGTAGATTTGGATAGTTTTCAAGTGTGAGAATTCTTATCTTTCCTGTTGCTGTGATATTTTTTATCAATATTTAACTGTTATGAAGACATTTCATAGATTGTTTTACTGGGAGTCTATGAGGAGATTTCTGTGCATAGTATTGTTAGAAAAATTTCTTATATATATTTTGTTCTTTGTGGAACTCATTTAACTTCATTTATGTACTGTGTGGTTGCAGAGACTGTACAAATAAAAACCATACTTGTGATTTGATTGTCTTTTTTAAATTGGAGTAGATGGGAATGTATTTGAAATTCAACATATAATTGAAAATCTAAATGTCAATTAATTTCTGTTTTTGTTTTTTAAATTAGAATACTTGTGATGCTTATAGTTTTTAAATTCTTAACATTACTTTAAACCTTTAAATACAAGAGTAAGTGAAGTAAGTTTTAGTGAAAAAAGCAAATATTTTTTATTATAATGTGGTAGGAAATATTGACTGCAGTATTTGTTTCTATTGTGTTTGAATTTTAAATAAGTGCTACAAAACAAAATTCTTGGTCAATAGTAAGAAACTTGATAAGTGTTGGTCGTGGACTCACATTCCAACAATACATTTTAATAAATATGTTCAATAACTGACAAATTGCACATGTGTGAAATAGAATTTGTTTCATTTCTTGAGAATGGTTCTTTCTTTATTGTAGTTTCTTGTTATTTAATGACAAAATGTCTGTCACTACTTGAATATATGTATATACATTCATTATTTGGCCAATTAATTTATTATGAACAGGCCTAGTTGTATACTGTAGGAGGTTATTCAAAATCATGAATAAAATTGCATCATGTAAATCATATTTGAAATTTATATGATGCTTTTGTATTAGTGAACATGAATAACCTACAGTTTACTATTTGGTCTGTCCATAATTCATTGGCCAAACAACGAATGCAGATGTAGTTTCTTGTGCTAGAAACAAACTTGTTTGTCCATAGCCAATTTGCGTAAGAAAATACTTCAATGGACTGTGTATATAGGTTCATAAGTAGCCCACAAAGTTTTAGCTTGTTACAAATTGTCAATTTTTCTTGGAGGGGGTGACTTCCTTTGGGGGGACAGTTGAAACGGTGCTAGAGATTAATGTAGTGAATTATTTTTTCAATACATCTGAGAAAAAAAATTAACTTATTTGCCAATTGTTTTCAAGAGAAGTTTCACGAAAAATGTTTTATCTACAATATTTTGCATGATCTGTGAACGTGAATATTTCGTTAAATTGGGCGTGGATCAAGATACTTTTCAGCCTGCAAATACAAATTAATGCCATTTCTGACTCATTGGATTTAACACATCTCCTAATTTTCTTTGTTTGAAAACTATTATTTGTCATTAGAAAATGCAGTGTTCGTTCCAGAATGTTCTTATTCTACGTCATGCTATCGCGTACAAAGTTTCTGTCGTTCTATTAGGCGCTCTCCGGTGTTCCGCCAGTAATGGTCGAACTGAAAGCGTTCGGAAAGCAATAATTGAGAGATCGAAGAGTGAGGGATCCTGGCTGAGGAGCATCAGGATTTATATGTGGAGCTTCACCCGCCTCGCAATACTCCCGATTGTCTTGGCGACGACTGGTAAAGTGCCAAAGAATCTTACGCTACAGTTCGAGAAACTTGGCATCCCGCGTCTTCTGGCGGCGCAACAAATGCGACCTTCGATTGCTTCCTCATTGTACGTCGCACTTTTTCTTTTCAGTTGTAGTGAAGTGTCAAGTCGAAAAGAACCCACTCAACATTATACCCGTAAAATACGAATGTCACCATATTCTTAATTTTTCGCTGTAGCGGATAAATTTCAATAATTAAATTTGTTTAATAAAATGAAAATTTAAATTGTGACAAAATAAAGGCGAACAAAAAAGAAATTTTATTCGAACATTCGCTGTTTTTATGTACTCAAATATCAGTAGAGACCTGATTTTTATGTACCTAATTAAATATTTTTGTCTTTTCACTTATAGTTCTCAAAATTGTGATATTGGCACATCGTCGCCGTCCGAACACCATAACTAACTTGGTTACATATTTAGTACTATATTAAATATTTTGCAATTTTTACAAAATATTTTGTAATTCTACAAATTTTCTTCAATTTTATTACATTGTTTACTTTCTCGTATTCAGAGTAATATACGTAGTGTAGGAAAAGTTATGTAATGTTGCACGAAAAAATGGCGAATTTTTGGCGGACAAAAATTCGTTGCCGGGCTCTGATAACGAAAAACTGGATAAATCCAGTTGCTAAATTAAGAAACAAAAATCCCTAACACGTGGTGTAGCCAGAATGCCTGTTTTGTGAGTCCTTGA
Organism: Acheta domesticus; assembly: GCA_031308135.1. Lineage (NCBI taxonomy): Eukaryota > Metazoa > Arthropoda > Insecta > Orthoptera > Gryllidae > Acheta > Acheta domesticus. Next base: position 131,821,428 of record JAHLJT010002406.1, read on the forward strand.
TACCGAAAAACCAATTGAAAGCAAAACGTCCGTCCGTCCGGTGTCTGTGAACAACACGAGCGCCTAAACTATGCGTACGATTTCTTCCAAATTGAAGAAACCCCTGTCCATTTAGGGTGAGTCGAATCTCTGAGATTTTGAAAAACATTAATTTTTGGGGGTACTATGCATGAAGCTCCCCGGACATTTTCAAAATTTTTTTCGAAAACGGCTCCAATTTTTTTCTTTAAATTTCTTGTAAGAGTAGAGTAAAATACACTTAAGGTGGCATAGATCCGATTTCCACAGTTAACTCTGAATTTTCGAAAATTGCAAAAGTTTGAATTTTGTTCGGCGTCTTCCTACAACTACAAAATGAGCGGTAGAGACTTTTCTTCCAAATAAAATTTGTTCAAGTTCTTTCTTGAAGGTCATGTACATCTTTTTGAAAATTTTATTAGTTTTTGCGCAATAGTGCATGAAATGTGTTATTTAAAAAAATTACAAATACAAGATTTTCTCAATAAACGGGTCCAAAGTTTTTCTTTACACTTTTGGTAGGTACAGTGCCTAATGTACTCTGAAATGACATAAAAGCCATATTGCTCTATTCTGTTGCGTTATCAAAAATTGCGAAACTGTAATTTTTGTGACTTGTCTGTCATGTCGTTAATCTTTACATTTGCGGCGATTTGTTCACATCATTATATTAATGACTACATGTGCTTTAAATAATGTCAAGTAAAGTTTGTCGAAAACTCAATCGTTTTCTGTGAAAACTAGCTCAAAATTCCGCATTTTAAGAAACGCTCAAAAGCCATTTTCTCATTAATGGCTCCAATTTTTTTTCAAACTTTTGGAACGGATAGTGCTAATTGCACACTTTAATACAATTTGAAGTTTATTTTGAGAAATTTTTTTGTTTTTCAAAAATTAAACAAATTAAATTTACACATGTAATTTTTTGAAAGATATTTCGTATCTTTTATATGCACATTACGTGCAATTTGTAAGCATTATATTTGTGAGTCTAAATGCTTTAAATGAATTTTTTTTAACTCAAAAATTTTCTGTGGAAAAGATCTTCAAATTTCGCATTTTTAGTTGCGCTTAAACGCCATTTTCCGAAAATTTTCAGACAATTTCTATTTAGGATGAGGTTTTTGTGTTTTTTAATATTCTAAAATTAATATTTACGTTTTACCATTAGGAAACCGAAAAATTAAGAAAATGTCAAAAAGTGTACTTTGGGCGGCGATAGATGGCAGCTGCCAAGAGAATGTGGCAATTCCCAATAGCCAGCCCAGACCGGAGGAAATAGATAACTAATACGGGAAAGTCTGTGCCATTCCTTAGCACCAGTAGTTTATGAAGGTAATCAGCATGTTTCCTTCACTATTACTGAGTGCTGTCGACTAGAGGTACGCTATTAGGGAGATTTCCCCCCACAGGGGATAGCACGATCAATCTTCTAGGCATGCGCAGATGCACAAAAGTGACGCGGAATTTCAACTGCGCATGCGCAGAAGATCCATAGTAGTCCACTATGAAGTGCAAAAACTCTCTCTTACAAGGGAGTTTTTGTTACCTCGAACGGCAAGTACTATCGATCAACTGCTCATCCGCAGTTCGTTTCGCATCACTTTAGAGCACCTGCGCTTGCGCTGAAGATCGATAGTGCTTAACGTTGTGCTTAACGAGGTTGTCAAAAACTCTCTCCTGAGTGCTGTCGACTAGAGATCGCCGTCGTGATGGCGATCGCCAACACTTCGATGAGAATTCTGCTCGCTGCACTGATTGTTGGTCGTAGATATCTCCAGTTTCTACGATGGCTTCTTTTGCTTCTAATCTGGCTGCTAAACTACGGTCTCATACTTGGGTTTTTATTTCTTGGTGACTGAGTGCATGTCCTCACGAAGGAATATTTCATGGTATTTCGCGTCATTCTCCGTCGTGTCGTTAGGAGTCGCATGATCGCGACTGCATCAAGCAGTGCTGGCGATCATGCGACTCTTAGCGACACGACCGTGATATGAAGGCGCCCCGATTTTGAAAAGCTTTCTTTAAAATTTGGGGGTACTTTACATGAAGCCCTAGGACATTTTCAAAATTTTCTTCAAAACGACTCCAAATTTCTTTAATTTTTTGTGAGAATAGAGTAAAATACTACACTTATAAAGGTGGCATACCTCCGATTTACACAGTTAACTCTCAATTTTTGAAAATTGCAAAAGTTTGAATTTTTCGGCGTCTTCCTTCAACTGCAAAATTGCAGATAGAGATTTTTCCTTCAAATCAAATTTGTTCTCCGTAGTGAGTTCTTTCATTAAGGTCATTAAGGTACATTGTTTTGAAAATTTTAGTAGTTTTTGCCTAATAGTATGTGGAATATGCGCAATTTTAATAATTTAATTACAAAAACAAGATTTTCGCAAAAATCGCTCCAAATTTTTTTAAAACTTTTACTAAGGGTAGTGCCTAATGTACTCAGTAAGATGACATAAACGCCATATTGCTCTGTTCTTTTGTTTTCTCAAAAATTACAAAAATGTAATTTTTTTGTATTGTCTCTCACGTCGTTAATATTTACATTAGTGGCGATTTGTTCACATTAAAGCACATGTATGAGTACATGTGCTTTAAATAATGTTATATAATGTTCCTCGAAAACTGAACCGTGTTCTATGAAAACTAACTCAAATTTTGCATTTTCAAAAACGCTCATAAATGGCTCAAAATATTTTCTTCAAATTTTTCGAACGTATTGTTAAGTTAATTGCACTCTTTAATATGACGTAAATTTCAATTTGGGATATTTTTTGTTTTTGAAAAATTACACAAATATAATTTTTTTAACGATCTCTGACACCTTTAATATGCACATTACCAGCAGTGTATAAACGTATTGTATTGGGGAGTGTAAGTGCTTCAAATGACTTTACATGAAATTTTTCGAGAACAAAAAATTTTGTGTGAAAAACTGCTTCAAATTTCGCATTTTAAATAGCGCTTAAACGTCATTTTCTTAAAAATGGCTCTAAATTTTTCAAAGAAAATTGTAGTTTTGGACAAAATTTTACTGTTATTCAATATTCTTAACATAATACTTCCGTTCTATTATTAGGAAACCGAAAACTTAAGAAAATGTCAAAAAATGTACTTTGGGTTGCGATAAATGGCAGCGGGCAAAAGTGTTCATTCACATTTCATTGAATACTTTGACCACAGAGAGTTGGGTGAAAAGCATTTTGATAAATCGACGAAGTAATCCAAAAGTACAGTTTCATTGACGACGTTCACACGATTATTTTTCATCCAAGTTTCAAATACTCGATACTCCTTTTCACAAATTCCTCGACATTTGACTGGAATTACCCATAGCCTTGTTGGCTATTTCTCGAATTTCCTAAGGTACCTCAAAATGTTCTTCCATCTTCAACAAAGAAATATTCCGTACTATGAATATTCCACAGTTGTTAGATGTACACACTGTTTAATTTAAATGACGCCATGTTGACAGATGACTGCGTCTTTTCACACTAGACGCAAGAAAAATGATAAAATGTTTCGTATTATTATTTGATTCAACAGCGAACTAGTGAACCATGAAGTTTTGTATGCGCCACGGGCCTTTGTAGATTTTTGCCCCTTAGGCGACTTGCAACCCTTCAGGCCAGAGGCCCTCGAGATTAGAAGTCGTCCTTGATGCAAAAACATCTACTGATAAATAACGATTACGCACTATCACTGAAATCTTATTTCGTATCAACATCGGAAACCCTTGCCCATTATAAATACATTTCTCGTAATAATTACATAATATAAATACATTCATAAAATACATTTATCCTTTATGAAGACTCTAATGTCAACCGTATTAGAGCCATTCCATGTTAAATCGCACAAAAAAGACCGAAATTTGACCTTCATATTTTAATTATTTTCTATTTTTTTCTATTTGTTATATGGATCAAATAAGTTAACACGTGTATTTTTATTTTTTTCTAACTTTATTATTTTTGGAAATATTACTTAATGAAATTTGCTAAAAATGACGCACATCACTAACTTAAAAATATCATATAATTGAATACACTAATTATAGAAATTCCGTTGAAATTCCATTCGAAACTTAAAAACATGTTTAATTTTTAACAATTTGCAAAATATTTAATTTCCTGAATTTTCAGTTGTTTTTTTAATTTTGAAAATTGAATATTTTTGTAAACTCGATGAGCTAAAAAGGGTTTAAAAATATTTATAAATGCACTAGAGTATTGATGATAACTCCAGAAAAAATCAAACTGGGATCTCAGTAACTTTAGAAGATATTAATATTTTACGAACCAGTGTGTAGTAGATTGCTGCAATAGATGCGTTTCTTGCATAACTGGCCGTCGGTTCCTTTAGGTGAAGCAGTAATTTAAGTACATCTTGAGGTGATGAAACTTCACGATTGAATTTATAAATAATATTTATGTATATTAATGTATAAAAATAATATTAATTTATAAACAATTTTTACATTTATAAATAATTAAATGACGCATTCTTGACTCACGTTTTGACTGACATTTTGAAATTTTCTGGTTCCTCAAAACTCACTTTAAATACAAGTACTCGCTTACCATAGATTTCCTGAACTTTCGTCACAATGCACAGTTTTAATGCCCTACCGAATTTACTTCAGGTCTGGACAAAATTCCATTTTCTTCAGCCAGCTTTTTAGACACTTTTATCATGCGTTCGGTTGCTGGAAAATGTCGTTCAATTTTATTGTATGTCCAACTTTCAAAAATTGTCAAAATTTAAATTTTCAACGTCATGTCATCAGTTGAGTGAAAGGATTCGATAATTTTCTAAACAGTATCTTTATTGTCTGATTTTTCGATGGACGTGGAAGGATCTTCAATGTAAAAAATTTATCTGTATTGGCACTTTCTGAAATTACTTCTGAAATCATACTTTCTGAAATTTCTCATGGGGATACCGTTTTTTTTTCCAATTTTCTTTTCTTGGCGGGGGTTTCTCCTATTGCAAATTAACTCTTGTTTATCTTCTCTTTACTCATTTCGCAGACATTTGACGAACTATCTGAAGAGCCTAAATTGTCATTTTCTTAAATTTCCACACTTTTCACTGGATTCACTCTTCACTAACAAAAGGCGCTTTTGGAAACCGATTCCCTTTCTTCTGAAAATAATCTCACTTTAGCAAATCAAATGACTCCTGTAAATTCACCAGCAAATCGTGGTTTACGCGTCTTGGAGATTTTCTTTTCTAAAAATCGTTATCAGAAAAATGAAATGGTTTGAAACATCTGTCGTATCTTATACGGTGATCGCCACTCACGTTGCAGTGTACGGACGATTCACAGAACAAACGCTAGCACGCTTGTCTTCATAAGGTGCGTATTGTGACATGTTGAGAAAATTTTACTCATGTCCCTTGACAAATGGTTGATTGTATTTCACGAGCAAGGTCAGGAGGGCACCCCATCCCTAGGACGCAAAGGGACTCAGCAGTAAAATTCGTTTAGTTGACACGAGAAAAAGCAGTAGAAGAATTCGTTTTGCTGTAACCAACCCTTCTGGGGACAGAGTGAACATATGAGTTACTAATATTTCTTGAAACCCTAATCAAGCAGACGGTCATTCTTTTTATTGTTCTTCGATATTTGTATCAAAGACTGATCGAACAAAATTGGTGCAGAGGCAGGAACCACGCGCTCACGTAATTTCAATAGATTTTTTGATCTGTTGGTGTTCAGTGCCCACTTTTTTCTTGTTGTGTTTTGTAGAAAATTGCACAAGAAATATTCCTATATTTTGTTTCAAATTTTTATCTGAGCGAGTTCATATAGAAATTTTCATTTTTTTTAAATAATTACAATTTTTAATGAAATATTTATTTTTTAAGAAAGTAATTTACTGGGGAATAAGATACATATATCAAAATATTAAATGGAACAAAAAATTTTATGTTAAGTACATCCATCAATCCGTCAATCATATTTTGCGAAGGAAGCATAAATTCCAAAATCTAATATAGGCGTAACTACACAAATAATCAATTTTCAGGTAAATAAAGAAACACATCCTTTTTTTTTTTTTTTGCTTTCCAGAATGAATGACATACAGTCGTGTCATTTATTTTTTTTAAATTACATACATATAGAAAATAGTCGTGTCAATTCTTGTGCGATTTGACGTGGAGTGGCTCGTTTCGCTCTCACCCATAAGAACATAGATATCCCACAAGTCACGATGTTATCCACAAAAACATGTATAACACAATGTCATACCTTATGGTTGCAGAGTGAACATCTGAAATACTAATAACTCTTCAAATCCTAATCAGGCAGACGGTCATTCATTTTTAGTTCTTCAGCACTTGCATCAGAGACTGACCGAACACAATTCGTTAGTGCATGTGTAAGCAGAGCGCGCCCTCATACTTACAATTGATTTTTTTAGAACTGTATGAGTGAAGTGCCCACTTTTTTTCTTGTTGCATTTGTAATATACAAAATATTACAAGAAAACAAACATCGGTTGAACCAGGGTTTAGGGTGGCACGGTTCCTTTGGTTCCTTTTGTGATTCACTTACTCTCGTGATTCACCCTCCACGGTTCTCTTCAGAGCTGGCGACAAATAATAAGTGAATTATCTTCGCATTGATTAGCTTTGATGAGTCAAAGCATAAATATACACGAAAAGTCTATGCGTCAAAGCCATATGAAGATATACATTCACAAATTTACGAACAATTTCTTCTTCATCACGACACTTTTCAAATATCACTTCACATTGAAAATTACATTTCACAACACTTTTTTTAAAAAATAAAACTTGTTTCTATGCTGCTTTGCTTGCTGCATGAACTCAAATATTAGTATAGAAATGGTTTTAGATTTTAAAAAACCTTCTCGTAATATCATATTCAGTTGTTTCTATAACAAAAATATTTACTTTTGAATGCAATTCAATTACGCGAAGCATGTGTGGTCATGTTTTTTCGTATTTCAAGACATCTTTTAATAGATTTTGTGTGTCTACCGTGATGGAAGGTGTAAATGCAGGATTTATTTACTGATTTCTTTAACATATTATGTAGTATTTGCTTTAAAAATAGACGAGTTGTTTTTTAGTATTAAAATGGAGGATTTGAAAGGTGATAATAAACATGTAAGTAGCATGTGTTTGTGAAATAGAATTGATTTTAAATATTTATTTTATTAGCTTAACAAGTTATTTTTTTATTTCTTATTAATTTTTTAAGCTTCACTTCGTAAAAAGTACGTATTTTTCAGAAACAAGCTTCTCGTTTTTTCGTCTTTGTAAGGGTGTAATTCGTGCCGAGACACTACACTAATTTTCAAAATTACAATGGTAGTGGTAATACTATTAAAATTGTATAATTTCAACGACAATGTGAGTGGATTTTTTCTTTTAAAATATCGCTTTCTTTAACATATTAAGTAGAATTGGTTTAAAAAACAGACGAGTTCGTTTATTAGTATTAAATGTGGGGTTTGGGGGGCGATAGTCCCTCAATGACAAAAGGTTAAAAGTAGCATGTGTTTGTGAAATATAATTTATTTGAAATATTGATATTTATGGTGTTTTTAGTGTTAAAATGGGGGGGTTTGGGGGGCGATAGTCCCTCAATAACAAAAGGTTAAAAGTAGCATGTGTTTGTAAAATAGAATTTATTTTAAATATTTCTATTTATTGTGTTAACATAACGAAATTTACTGTCTCGACACGTTTTGAAGAGTTAAAATGGGGGGTTTGGGGGGCGATAGTTTTCTTCAATTTTTTATTGTTATTTAACACCCATTAATTAATTTAAAATCGCATTAAGAAGTGAGTTGTTACTACTTATTTGTAAAATTTTAAAATTATATTTTTTGTTCCAGATATTATAAGATGTTTTCCATTTGTTATTGTTATTTGTTCGCATGTTTGTTAAAACTGAATTATGTCTTTTACAAGATTTAATTTTAAAAAAAATTGAAATAATTCCAACGAATACGTGAGTTATACTTTTGCCATTTATATTCTGTGGCTTATAGAGCATTTAAAAATTTAATAAGTAGCATTTAGTTAACTAAATAGACGAGTGGCTCTTTTTAAAAACAAAAAATATGTGGTTTAAGTAGTAAAGAATGTTAAGTAGCACGCGTTTGTGAAATAGAATGTATTTTAAACATATTTATTACGTTACCATGTTGAACGCGAATAGTAAACAAGGATTCGGTTCATTGAGTCGAGGAGGGTGAATCACGAGAGTAAGTGAATCACAAAAGGAACCAAAGGAACCGTGCCACCCTAAACCCTGGTTCAACCCAAACATCGCGCTTTAATCTGGACGGTGCAAAGCGGTTACTAGGTAACGAATGTTTGTTTACATGCAGGAGGGGGCTCTGAACTGGAAGTTTGTTGTGAGGCATCGTGGTGGTAGCTGCGCGAAGGTGGTCTGATTAATTTAACTGGGACATCGCCGTGTTATATGTAATAGGGAGATAGTGGAACAATTCTTGCAAGGAGTAAATTAAAACATCAAGAGAGAAGCAAATGACTTCGGCGACGACCGGCGCCAAGAGGGATTTTCGGTGCGGAAGCCAATGATGATATGAACTGCGGGGCCTCATTTCACAACGCCTAGACAATTCGGTACCGTTCTTAACTAGATACATGCGATCAACAGAATTTATATTGTTAAACAATATTCAAATCATTTCAATAAATGAAATTATTGTTGTGCCAAATTATACGCAATTCCTTGTAATAGAAATAATTTCAGACTTCAGGCTTCTCTGTATAGAGGCCAACCCGGTGACAACCAGCCTGCAGGTAAGCGTGGTGTCATCGTATAGAACCCAAAAACTGAGCTAGCGAATTAAAGTAAAGTTAATAAATTATTCATTGTTTTTTCACACATTTTATAGTAAATTGAACAATGAACACGCCTATATTTTTTCAAATTTTTATCTCATCGAGTTTATATAGAAATTTTACTTTTTTTGAAAAAAAAATTTTTTTAAATGTATTTTGAAATTTTTTTACAGAGGAATAAAATACACATTTCAAAGTATTAAAAGAAACAAATAAGAATTATTTATAGTTAGTACATTCGGAGCAACAATTGATCATATTTTGTGAAGTACCTATATATCTCAAAATTTAATATAGGCATAACTACATAAATAGTCATTTTCAGGCAAATAAAAAAATACGTGTCTCTTTTTTAATGTCCAGATTTAAGAAAAAATATCATATATTTAAAAAAAGTCGTGTCAACTCTTGTGCGATTTGGCGTGAAATGGCGCATTATCCAAAATTATTCAAATACGATTTTTTTTTGTCTACTATCCGTTTTGTGATAGATCAGGGCCGCTCAAGCAGAGCAAATCGGCAGCGCGGAGCCGTGTTGTCAGCCGAGAGCGGGACACCGGTGCCCGAGCGTTGCGCGCCTTGCGATAACCTCTGTCACAGTGTCCCGGTAACTCCAGTCGCGGAAACATGGAAGTCGACGCGAGCACTTCACAGACCAGAGCATTTACACCGACAATTTTCAATGCAGTATGGGAAGAAAGGTATATTTTCGCCGACTACGGCAGCTATGCCAAATGTTTAGTTTACAAAAGGGTTCAATCACGTGAAGAAGTTTAATTTGCAAAGACATTATACATTTTAATCATGCTGATGAAAATGACAAGTACAAAATGAAGAAGAACAAAAGGAAGTTTTCAGTGTTCTGAAAAACAATGCCTCATTAGAAGTAAGTTTTGGATGTATTTTGGTGTTCTTATGTTGTTTTGGCAGTAAAATAACACAATACAAAAGAGTTTAATTTTATTGCATGTCGATACTACAACGTGAGCGTTTAGGAAAGAACTTCCCACAAAACAGTTTTCCAAAACTGCATCGTAATGCTGCTCGGTTGTTAAGTGCGTTTGGATCAACATACAACTGTGAACAATTTTTTGCTGCTTTGAAAATTTGTAAATTTCGAATGAGAAGTACAGTTACAGATCACAATCTGAAATGCATGTCAAGAGCACCATGTCATCTCTTCCAAATATAGAAAGTATTTTGCGAGAAAAAACACTTAAAAGGTGTAATAAGAGTATTCAATTTTGCAATCAACTTCATTATTTAACTTTAATTTCCTTGACTTTTAGTATTTTTATTACTAGATTATTTAATCACATTTTTGTGCAACCTTTATAATACTTTTCATATTCAGCAGCATGATAAACTGTAATGTCACCGCTATTAAATTTCTTTATGTTATTGAGCACTTTTTTGCAACTAAACAATTGGTATTGCCGGCGCAATCTGCAAAAAGATACTTTTCTTTCCATGCTGCAATGCAAATTGTCGTTTTTTTTAATTTCCAAATTACACTAATACGTTTATATCTAGAAACTGTTCCAATTAATGTTACAAAAGTATCTTACTGTTTTTTCTATCGTAATATCCTTTCCCAGAACTGTGAGATTTTTTCATTCCGAACAACGGAAACTATCCCGTAGAAATACGACGCGACCCACTGTGCCACATGCCGCCGATCGATATTTGATGACGTCATTTGCTCCTTCTGCGGCGAAAGAGAAAAGAGCAACCGGAGGCTCCTCCTCGGAGCAAATGGTTGAGCGGCCCTGTGATAGATGAATAGTAAAACATAAACGAACTAATGCTGCTACAGAATGGCACAGACTTTCCCTTATTAGTTTTCTATTTCCTTTGGTCTCAGCTAGCTATTCGGACTTACCAACTGACATCTATTGCCGCTCTAGTACATTTTTTTGAATTTTTAAAATTTTTTTTCTGATGGTACAACGGAAATATTATTTTAATAACATTAAAGAACAGTAAAACTTAGATGGCAATTTTCTTTAAAAAAATTGGAGCCGTTTTTAAGAAAATGACGTTTAAGCGCTACTGTATATTCGAAATTTGAAGCTCTTTTTCACAGAAAATATTTGAGTTTTCGAAACATTTTATTAGAAGCTATTTAAAGCACTTTAACTCACAAATACAATAGTGTTTACAAATTGCTAAAAATGTGCATGCTAACGGTGTAAGAGATCTTTCAAAATAATTACATTTGGGTAATTTTTGAAAAAACAAAAAATACCCCAAAATGAACTTTACGTCATAATAAAGAATACAAGTAGCACTGTCCATTCGAAGAGATTGAAGAAACAATTTGAAGCAATTTATGAGAAAATGGCATTTGAGCGTTTCTGAAAATGCATAAATTTGAGCTCATTTTCACAGAAAACTAGAGTTTTCGCGAAACTTTATGACATTATTTAAAGCACATGCACTTATAATTATAGTAAATTCAACAAATCGCTGTTAATATAAATACTAACGACGTGGGAGACAAGTCAAAAAATTACATTACATAAAGAACAACAGGATAGAGCAAACGTTTTTATGTCATCTCGTATAGTGCATTTAGCACTATCTCTATGAAAAGTGTAAAGGAAAAATTTGGAGTCTTTTTGAGAATATCACGTTTTTGTAATTTTCTAAAATTGCAATTATTGCACGCAATATCGCGCGTGAACGGCATCTTTTTTAAATGTAGAGAACCTTGATGGAAGAACTAATTATGAACAACAAATTTCATTTGAAGGAAGAATCTCTATCTTCAATTTTGCAGTAGTAAAAAGCCACCGGAAAAATTAAAACATTTGCAATTTTCGAAAATTCAGAGTTAACCGGAGCCATAGGCAGCTGGATCGAATCCGGAGAAAGACGCGTTGCTTATTCGTGATCTTTTGTTTGTCAAATTAACTTATTGCAGTACTCATTTCTTAGCGTAATAATTTTTTATTTTTATATTAAATCATGGTAGTCCTGAAAGGAAGTATTTATCTTTGTATGAAAAATTTTTATTTTCCTATTTTGTGAATATTTATTTTATTCTAGGAAATAGAGGGAATACATGAGTAATAAGGATACCAAAAACGCCACCTCCGAGACAAATAGGTGTCTCTCTCCCACTAATGCGATAATTCGCTCTCGTTTGGCGTGGTGAGGTAGTAAAAAAAATGAATAGGGTTTGAAACTTCAGTTTGCTTGGCTGTGAGTGAAAATATGTTTCTTTCCTTACCTATTGGCAACACTGCATGCTTATCTCATTTGGACCTGCAGTCGTTGAAATTCTGAGGCTAATACTTAGAAAAAGAAAATCGATAATATATTTCAACAAGAGATGAGTTTATTCAACTCTCTTCTGAACTATAAAATTGTAGCAAGCGGAAAGACATCCCTAACATGGTTTTATAACAATACTCGAAGCAGTCGTATTTTACATTAATTTTTGATAGAAATCGATTCACTAAATCGAAATTACATAATAGTCTAATATGTAATTTTTTCAGAATTTAAATAGCCGCCTTGTTCGTGAATGCAAATTTTGGGTGCTTTATGAATAACATTGACAAGACAAATATAGAATGTAATTTAGACGATTTTGTGGCAATGTAGAATGAATAAAAAATATTCACCGACTCGGAATCGAACCCGCGACGTGTCCAGTTCTGAAACCACACTTTGGCACTGAGTTGTGCATTCGCCTGCATCGTTACTGTTCTTTTAACAATACATTTTAAATTAATGAAAATTAAATGCAAGATTACATGTGCAAAAATTAACTCTCCGGCGAGCACGTGGCAGCACTCCGTGCTGCCTTTGTGCTTTTATTGTTCTAAAATGGAGTACGGCTATTTGACATGTCAGAGGTCTTCAGTGTTCTAATTTCGCAACATTCTAAACGAAACTTGGGAATCTCCACTCTGTCGCATTCTTATCAGTCGTCAAGAAGATTCGAAAATAAAAAAAAATGCTGACTGCAGCACTCCGTGCTCTGCCGCGCCCACTGGTGTAAGTATTTTTAGTATTCCAAACGAACCTTTTACTTTCCAGATTGTTCGTTTAAATGTATTTTAGATCACTTTAAGCAAAATAAAAGGTGTTGAAAGTTGTTTTTTTTGTTGAATTTTTCCAATTGTAGCCTTACTTTTGTTTTTCTTTTCTGAAGGGCTGAATCAGATAAAGAAATCAAGCATCTACTTGAGTTACTGGAAACGGCTTGATGAAAACCAATCGATGCTTTTCTAAACTTTAAGATCACTGACAGTTTCATTTAATTAATTTGTCTATTTAATAACAATTTTCTAGTTAATTTTCTTAGTTAAATTTTGTTTTATAACATAAAACTGAAACAATGTGTTATTTATTATTCTGTACCTATAACTAGACTTTCTGTGGTTTATAAAATGTATTCACATCTCTCTCTCTCTCTCTCTCTCTCTCTCTCTCTCTCTCTCTCTATATATATATATATATATATATATATATATATATATAAAATAAAACAGTTGTGTTAGTTACACCATTTATAACTCAAGAAGGACTGAACCAATTTCTTTAATTTCTATTTTGTTGGATTCATCTCCGTCCCAATTAACAGAATAACTAATAAAATATCGAAAAATGGCACTTCATAGCGCTGAAGAATAAAAAACTAGATATTCATGCAAACGCAGCCTGCTACACAGTTCGAATCTATATCGTTAAATAACTCAATAAACCAAGCGTCGTAGAGCCTTAAAAGCCAAAACATTGAGGCCGAGGCCTCAAATAAACATTTCTCATACCGTTTTCTATTGGATGACATCGTTTTGATCATTCTATTACATTTTTGCTGTTCTGGCGCTTCTCAATATTACCCCACCTCTCAAAGACGTGCAGAATCTAAGTAAATAAAACAGAGTCGGGTTACTTATACCATTTATAACTCAAGAACGACTGGGCCAATTTTAATTATCTCCGATTTGTTGGATTCTTCTCTGCCCCGAATAGCAGAATAACTATTAAAATTTCGGAAAATTTCATGAAAAATAATTATACAGAAAATTAATCTAATATATAAAAATCAATGTTTGTTGGTTCGTGCTTAATGCGCTGCCGTATGAGGCATCCAATTGCGATAAAAATGCGTCAACTCATTGCTTTCTCTTGCGGGAAGTATATAGGCATAGTACAATTATTGTATCTCTACTAGATGGCGCTAGACCACATGATGGCGCTTCAGTGAAATACAACTCCCAATTCAGGTGAGCTTCATTGTTGCTGGGCTTTGCGCTGTGCTGTGGGCCGAGGTCGAGGAGAACACGAGCAGGCGGCGCAAGTTGATGAGAGGGGAGGGAAAAAGACAGGAGAAAAAGAGAGAGACAAAGAGAAGGACAAAGAGAGGGGGTAAATAGAGAGAGAAAATAGGGAGAGGGAAAACAGGGAGATGGAAATAGAGAAAGAGAGGGAAATAGTGAAAGAGAAGGAAAATAGAGAGAGGGGGAAATAGAGGGAAAATGGAGAGAGGGGGAAGTGGAGAGCGAGGGAAATGAGAGAGCGGGGAAAGAGACACAGCGGAAAAGAGGCACAGAGGAAAAAGAGACACAGAGGGGACGAAGAGACTCAGAGGGGAAGAAGAGACTCAGAGGGAAGAAGAGACAAAGAGTGGAAGAAGAGACAGAGAGGAAGATGAGACAGAGAGGAAGAAGATACACAGAGGGGAAGAAGAGAAAAAGAGGGGGAGAAAAGAGACACAGATGGAAAAAGAGAGAGGGAGAGTGGGGAGAATGTGAGAGGAGGAAAAAGACAGGAGGAAGAGAGGAGAAAAAAGAGTGGGGAAAGAAAGAGAGGGGGGAGAGGAATATTTCTTCAATTATTTCTTCCGCGGCGGCAACGCGCCGGGAACCAGCTAGTTAAAAATGTAAAGAATAGTTGTGAGCTTTTATTCTTCCTTCTTCAATTAAATAATTGAAGTTTTAATGGTTCAAAAGACGGTTTTCCCGAGGCAGCATGCAGTGCTCCGCTTATGTGACTCACATAGGCGCGCCCACCTGAAGGTGAATGTCAGTTTAGTGTCATGGGTGGGAATCACGGAAGTCTTTTACCTCTGTTCTACTACTTTTAGCTCCCGCTGGACGTTGAAGTATTTTATACGCTCTCTAGTCAAGTAAATTTAATCTTCATAGTTCCGTCTACGAAACGTAGTTTTCAAACCTATCGGTAGATATCGCTGTCGACATTCAGGGATGTCCATCGCCATCAAGCCCGCGGGCCAAGGCATTTTCGACGCGAAATGTTGTTTCCACGTGTGTATATCTAATACATGTCGAGAATAATGTGATACAAAATGTAGCCTCGAAAATTTGGCCATTTCGGCACGATAACAATAATTTATCTTCTTACGAAGAAAGGACGAGGACGTAAAAAGTGATTCAACAAGTTCAGAGGCAAGGATTTTTCATGATTCTTTGTCTCTTCCGGAATCTTGCGATACATTGCATGCAGGCTTCCATCCGCGTTGCCCGGCGCTGTGGTGTCTGCTCTTTCCTCGGGACGTCGGACGGAAAATAGCGTAAGTAGCTTTCCAGGAGCGATGTGTATCTTGGTTCTCTTCATCCTGTGCGAGAAGAACTTTTGAGATATTAATTCACAGGTTGATGAGAAGTTTTGCAATGGATGCTTTTCAAACAGCGGAGACATGAAAAAATACTTCATTTGTTGCAACATTTCAAGAACATGATGAATTTTCTATCAAGAACATCGATGGACAAAGAATTTATATTTATCGATGTATACAATTAATCTAGGAATAAAGCTGTAATATTCATTAATTTTACTCTATATTTCATTAATTTGTTTCTTACTTCCTTAATTCCTAAAACTTCTTTAATATCCTTCATTATTTTGTAACTGGTAATTTTCGACTATATGTTTTTCATGTATCTCGAGATCTCATGAATCCAGTGATTTTTATCCACAACAATATAATTAGAACATTGCAATTTCTTGTTTTTCTACAAATATCTAAGGTACAAAGAATTAAATATTGTAAATATTCAGCTTTGACAGAAGCATTGAAACAGTAGTTTGTTACTCTACACGAAAAAGAGTTATTAATAGTAAATTTTGCAATTACTCGTAGTTTATAATGTTGTCCTTTCTTGCATGAATAAGAAAATGTTACCGAACGAACGACGTTGGGAGTGAGTTTGGTAATATGTTCTTATGATTGCAAAAAAGAAACATTATAAATGAGTTGCATACGTTATTTTTGTTTAACAGTATTATATGGATTTAAGGAAACGAAGTTAATTTGGATGTTAAAGTTGTAATCTCGGATTCGTGTAATACCTTCATAAGCAACTAATTTGTTTACAAATCGTAATTAGATTGAAAGTTACGTTTCAAACATGGATTCTTTGCTAAGAGAAATTTTAAGAGAAGCTGCAAAAGTAGAAAATACTTTGATACCGAAAAAGTTTTGCAAACTGTATGAGAAAGAGTACTTGAGGTTTAGGAATTAGATAGATGAAACAGATGCAAATTTTGTATGCGAAGCTTTCCTGTCTATCGGAGTGGGTTGGTTAAGTTATAATGAACATGCTGGAATAAAAACAGTAGTTATTACAATGCAAGCTTCTTTAAACATTAAATCCACAACAGTAAAGCGTCTACTCTATGGTGTACATTTTCAAAATTAAAGGCAATGATAAAGATCAAAGACGATATTGATATTATAACTTTTCATAAAGTAAAGTTTACTTATGAAACAAGTAAAAGCCGGATATCAACCTACAAAGGCCATGGTATCCTCCCAACAAGATGTAACACAAGTTAATGATGAAACTTTTTTTTAATGAATACAAAAATTAAAATGGCGATAATAACTACGTTTTATTTATTAACTGATATGTTGTAATAATACGCGATATGATTTTCAGGTTGTTGCTATTTTTCGCGTATTTGATGCTTGTAGACATGTCGAGTTGCACAATTTGGGTATTGATAATGTGAAAGAGAAAGGTTCTGTTTTGATAGTAAACATTAAAGCGACGAAAAGAGACAAGCCCAGAATTTTTACTATTATATCCAGCTAACATAATTGGTATAATTAACACTAGTTATTCACTCTCTATTCAATGAAATATGGATTCCAACTATTTAATATTATTTGATGGCAGTTGCACAACGTTATTTTGTAACAACATTGGGGTTAGATGCAATGTTTGTGTTTCCAGCTCAGCTTTTGTTCAAAAGGTCTGAGCGGGGTTGCCTGTCACAAAATATATGGGGATGGTTGTCACATGCGACAATCTACTCCGGCAGGTTCTTCCATTAGTTCTTATTGCTTTTTTCAGATAAAGATGGCTAGAATTAAAAAAAAGACCAACAGAGGAGAAGTTGCTCCAGACAGAATGCTTGCAGCAGTGAGGAAGGTAAAAGGGATGAATTATCGTATGTATACGTTAAGCTGCAGCTGGTGATCAAATCAATTATCGAACTTTGGCACGATGCTGAAGGAAATTTCCCCAAGATGAAATTAATGATCAAACGATAGTTCAGCCTCCTACCACCATTGATTATATTCCAAAAAAAATAGTGTTTTCTGATGACGAGAAAGAATTAAAGCAATATGTTCTTCAAGCAACTGATGTTTACTATGGTTTAACGCCAAAAGAAATGAAAATGTTGGCTTATAAACTTTGCAAATTCGATTACATGTTCAAAATCTTGGCAAGAGAATGGGTGTGCCAGAGATGACTAGTTTGCTGATTTTTTAAAAGGGCACCCAACTCTTTCGTTACGAAAGCCAGAGGCAGCAAGCTTAGCACGAGCTTCTAGCTTCAACCGAAGAAATGTGGAATCTTTCTTCAATAATTTGAAAATAGTTCTCGGAAGACATAATTTTCAATCTCACGAAATGTGAGACATGGACAAAACGGGTGTTACTTCAATACAGAGGCCAGATAGAATTGTTGCTCGTAAAGGAGCTCAAAAAAGTCACTAGTCTCTGGTGAAAGGGGTTCTCTAGTTACTTTGACTCTGCTCTTTTTGCGATTGGAAATCGTATTCTACCATTCTTTGCATTTCCAAGGTATCAAATACCACAAGCGGTTTATAATGCCCCTGCATTATTAAAGCGCGTGTAGTATTAGCTTATTATTAGCTTAAGTTTAGTATTAGCTTAAGCTATTATATAGTTCTGGTGGAATTGCAAATAAATTTGGGTGGATGCAAGAAGTGGGAAAATAGTCTTTTATATAGATTATTGCTTCATGAATAACATTGTTTTATTTTTCTTAATACTGTAACCGCTCATCGTCGGTTACACTCAAAACCAACGAGAGAATAGAAGCGAAAAGTCCGACACCATACCACCGACAAGTAGTTTCTCTTGTGGCGAAGAGATGGCGACTGCCAGAAAAATTATTTCGGAACGCACTCAGACGTCAACCAATCAGAAACTTTTGTGAATGGACGGACGCGGCATGAACTTTTGTCGAAAGAATTTTTTTTTTCTCGTTCGAGTCGCCGAGGTGAACGGTCGACCATTGGTGCACGGCGCAGACGACGACGACGACGACGGACTCGTGGAGAAGTGCGACATATGAGAGAGCTTTAATAAGAGTTTTTATTATTTTCCGGAATTTCATTCGTGATATCCACTTATAGAATCTTGAGAATTCTAAAAATTCTGATTGACACCACAACTAGCTTGACTTTTTGCTATCACAAAGTCATAATTGGAAGTTCCGAACTCGCATTCTGATGCGACCATCCCCTTTGAGTGAGCAGTGGTAAAGCGTCGCTGAGCAAGGAGAGACGGCGCTCGGAGGCATTCCAATTTCGACGCGACGGACAGCACACGGAGTGTTGCAGCAATCCAACGACCCTGAAGGCGTGAACACCGTTCGGCAGCCGACTACGCAGCGCGGGACGTTCTTCGGGAGTTCACCGGCCGTGAGTCAAACAAAATTGAAAGAACATTCACTAAATTTCAATCTAGGAGACCGCGGAACAGTAGTCTTGCTAGCTAGTCAAGTCATTTCTTTTTTGTATAGTCGTAATTAGAATCAGATCAGGATATTCCTTGTGGTTAATGTAAAATTGTTCTTGTATATAATTATTTGACTGGATTCATATGTAATTGATTCAAGGGTGTTAAAACCATTTAACAAAAGTTATTTGTGTGAAATTCTGAACGGGAGGGAAAGCCGTCCAATTATTTCTTTCACAATATTATTTGAAGGACAGGCCAAAGGCGTTGTTAAACGCAATTTTTATACTGAAAGGCTACGTAGAAGCCAACTTTCAACTGTGAACATTAAATGTAATATTGTTAATGGTTACAAGGTGTTAGAGAACTTGGAGCATTGTGTGTACGTATTTTTTCCAGGACAATTACTTGAACTGTATTTTATGTGTTTCATCAGTGATTTTTTTGTGTGAAGTGTATATATATGTATTTGTAGGTTGTTACTCGTAAATAGGGATCGAAGTTAAGATCGTATTAGAAAAAAACTGCAGTTTAGGTAGGGAAATTAGCTACCATAATTTAATATAAAAAACTGAAAACATAGGAGAATTTGTAAATTCAGTTGTACAAGAATTTCACTCGTCAGAATATATGTTAACTGTTATTTCAAACTACTAAATTGTGTTTGCCTGTTAATTAGTAATTAGTTTGACAAAGACGAACCCACACCGACAGGGAATTTTATCCTTTAATTGAGATATTCCCAGGTTTGAGTGACGGTGCAGCCACACGTCACGAAATAAGTGAATTAAAGATTTACTTTCGTAATTCGGCGTACTACCAGTCAGCGGGTAGGTACGTGACGGTTACAATACAAATACTTTTCTACACTAATTAATGTCTATAATGTCTATATTTTCATCAAAACTAACCCGTGACAACTAACTCCAATGTCTGTGACAACCAACCAGGAGTCGGGGCAGGTTGTCCCAAAAAATTACTCTGACCGAACCTTTTTTTTCTGACTAGCCAAAAGCTGTTTTAACCTCAAATTTGGGGGAAAATGTTGCCAATGGTTCATATTAAACGATGCATTAATAACAGAAAAAGAAACTGTAAACACAGCCTCTTCAAACATAAAAAATAAAAAAATTGTGACAACCTGCCCTGGTCTCCCCTACCACTGCCTTCTTTACACTCCATAGCTGGAAGATAAAAGGGGGATGTGACTATTATGCCAGTGATGACTCATATTTTATGCAGAAATAGTGATTCGTGCCATAATATGCAATATTATGAACTATTATTTTTATCAAAAAGGGTTATTTTATAATCAGTTTCGTAAAGTTTGACTTTACAAAACTGAGATCAATGTCGTACTAAGAGTTATTATAATACAAGTATCGTAACAATCCATAGATCACTATAAACCACAATAAATTCTATAAATATATCTAAAACACTAAGAGTTACCGTTCAGAAAAAAATATCAGCTTTCTCAACAAAATTTCGTTATTTTTGTATTGAATAAAAGATAGTTAGCCTCAATTGTACTTCGGCTTGCTATTACTACCCTCTTTTGTAGTATAAACTCTAAATTTTAATAACCCTTAAAATTAATAGAATTAACGTTTATATTCCGCCATTTGTTCATTCGCTTTGTTGTGAGAGATGAAATCGATTTATCCAAAGCAATCGACGTTTCGTCGACTAGCGCAAGCAAGCGCTTGTGTGTTACGGTTTAGTGAATTTTAATTTTTAAGATTAAATTTTTTAAATGCAAAACTTATAATTGTATAAAGAGAATGACCAGAAATCGTTTTACACACGTGTCCTTTTACAAAAACAGAACTGTTGATTGTAATTATATGCTATGCAAAACGTTGTATAAATCAAGGTGTGTGGCAATATTTTCTGCTACAATACACATGTACGAGTACAGAACGTGATGAATGTAAAACAGTTCATTTACAATTCTAGAAACAAAATTAACTTTGTGTTCAGAGTGAATAGTGATTGTATTGTTCCAGAATTTGCAAATCTCTCTCATTTCTAATCTTGGAAAATAAGTACTGAAAAACAATTAAACGACAAAAACGAAACAACAGTTTTAGGGTTTTGATTTTGCATTTAGCCCATATGTGATACTTTTGTGTCGTAGCTTTTTCAACAGTTCGTCCTTTTTTGCGATGTAATTCCAAGTGTTAAAAGCTTGTGTAAGTAATACGAGTAATAGAACTAATCCATGACATCCTATGAACAGCAGTATGTCACTTTTTGCTGTCCCAATATTCGAATTGAAACGAAAATTTTAGTCCATTGGATTTTTACAAAGCATTGTATGATGATTGAATTGTAACATCTTATTACGATACTTTAATCCCAAATATCTGTAAGTATAAATATTAATCCCCCTAGGCGATAACAACATATCATTGGCCATTAAGAAACGTCTTTAACCCTGTGAATAAATTAACTTAAATTACGAGATTTTCTAAATTATTTAAACTTGTTTTTGAACTGTAAATTTTGTCTGTAATTTTATTTGATTCTTGGATAAATATCTCAATTGTATTTTTCCTCACAACAATGTGCTTTTATACCATTGGTATTTCCATTGTTTTTTAATCTTCTTTCAAAACAATGAAAATAACCAGAGTGAAAATTTTTAAAATCGATGGTAAATATTGACAAGGATCTCCTTGTTTTTGAAACGATAAAAATACTGCTTTTTAGAGGTATTGAGAACATGCACTGAAATATAAATAAATTGTAAAGGCTAAATCATCCTTCACATCTCCATATTTTACTGAGTATGTCAAATGAAAAACGTGAAGTGATATAAGAAATTAATTGAGGTTGTTGCGCTGTATTTCAGTAAAATGTTTTGAAGTGAGTCTGCCAGATAGCAGAGCCATCCAGTGGAGTAGACGCGAAGTGTTCTTGAGTCATGTCAGATCGCTGGAGCACGAAGGAGCACAGCTGGCGTTCCACCGCTAGAGACTGCGCAGGCAAGAGCGGATATGCGTGCTTCCTAGCAGCTCCCGTTAACACTCCACAGGGGGCACATTCGAGATCATCGTATGGAGCGAGCGTTGGGTTCATCTCCAAAAGGAAGATCTTAACTTTTTCTTAATTAACGAAAAAGAAACTGTGGAGGAATATATGAGGAAGGGAAATATTTCTGTTTTGAATGATCTAATATTAACTTTCTGTAAATTCACTTTATTTTCCAGAAGTATCATTCCAGATATCGAATAGATTAAACAAATTTTTCAAAACACCTTTCATGATACGTTCAGTGATTGTATACAAACGTCTTGGCGCATCTTATAGCGCCTTTGACCTACATTGCTGTTTAAAATTATGAAATGGTAGCAGACTTTCTTAAATGTTATTTACTATGGTTCACATTTTATGGGAAGCATGATTTGTTTTAAAGGCCAGTCTCATCATTTGCATCATTTACTCCTAGTGAAATACCTCACAGATATGATGTTTATATGCCTTTATATCAACTAACTACGAAATAAACAATTATTCAAGATTAATACACCATGTTGATTAAAAGAGCTTTGAATTTTGGGTAGTCGCGGCGAGAACCTTTGTTAGTGCTTGATGAACAATCTCCAGTGATTTTACACTCTCACCTCACAGAGGTCTAGCTATTGAGCAAGTGAGTATCCCGGACGGCGTGAAAACACTTCGATAAAACCAAAGCGCCCCGACGAAATCCCCAGCAATATCTCCGGCAGGCGAAATGCAACACGCGCGGCGTCGGTGGGTAGAGTCGTCGAATGTGTTGCATAACCGGACAGGCGCAGTAGCGCGCGGCCGATGTAGAGCGCCGTTTCGCATACAACAACAGGTCTTCATCCAGAATAATTCCCTCGCAGATGTTCGTGGAGCGGTGTACGGCGGGGCGGCCGTGCTCGGGTTTCTTTCCTGCGGAAGGCGACGAGAAACGCGACGCGCGCGGGCCGCGAGCCGCCAAGCGCAAACAAAGGCGCAGCGGCGGCGCGGCGGAGGCGCTGGCGGCGGCAGTGCGCAGGGGGGCGTGACTGAGGCGGAGGCGGCGACGCGCGCCGCTGCCCGCTGCGCCGCGCCGAACGGCAGCCGGCCGCGGCCCGCTACGCGCTCCCCCTCGCGAGGACACGCCCGTCGAGAAACGGCTGCGCGCCACACCACGCCGCGCCGCGCCGCGAAAATACGAACAGTTACTCGGCCATCGCGCACCAACCCACGCACGGGCTCTAGCATTTTCATATACTACTGTTAAAGCGAGTAGACTTAGAACTATTAACATAAATCGTGTTGTATTTATCGTCAGTATTATTATTATTATTATTATTATTATTATTATTATTATTATTATTTATTTTTCACAACTTTCTGGTACATGTTTTAGGAGTCATACAGATATTTCTATCAAAGCATGATTTCCGTAGTAAACTAATTTTAACAAACATATGTTTATTTTAAGAACGAATGAAAAGGTAAACAATTCTACAATATAAATTTAAACACTTAAATTAATTTATAAATTAAAAAGTAAATAATTCTTGAATACATACATTTATTTAGGAACCCATAAATCTTCTGACTAAAGAACGTGTGCTCAGGATCACAGCTTTCTGTAGATTGATGATAATGTTCGTCTCGATCCCCAGTTTATTCAGAGAGTGCTTCAGGTCGGTTGGTATCACACCTGTTGCTGAGAGAACGATCGGCACAATATCCACGTCCAACACATGCCATTGCTCCTTTACAACTTGTGTTAGTTCTCTGTACTTTTGAATTTTATTTTTGTGTGTTGCGTCGAGATTGCTGGTATCTACAACTGCTATGTCTTTCAGCCTTACTTTTCTTTTAATGTATTCCAGAGTATCACATACAGCCTATTATGACGGACGTTCTGTCGGTTAGTACGCTTCGGTCCCAGTATAGCTTATAGATGCTGTTCTCGATGACATTTGGTGGAGGTACTTGTAGTACGGTGTATCAAATTCACCAGCAATTCCACATTTCCTTGGAAGTTTGGCGTGAATGATTTGTGTTATCCTATCGTGCCTCTATAATCGGTCGGGGCCAGCATGCTGCCCCCGGCATGATGTACTGGATCGTTTCTTGGCTTATACCACAAGCCCGGCAGATATCAGACTTCGGGGTTTTTAATAATGTGTTTGAGATAATTTCTTGTAGCAATTACCTGGTCCTGGTTTACTATAAATAATAATAATAATAATAATAATAATATTATTATTATTATTATTATTTGGTCGCGAATTTAGCCGTATAGAATCACGCGGACTTACCGAGGCTCCGTTACATTTATCCCGTGGCAAGTGTATGTGACTTCTTTTTTTCTGGGAGGGGGGATCAGAATTATGCTGGATCCAATTTTTATCCCCCAGAGTTGCTAGTCCTGGGGGGGACAATATGAAATGATGATGATGATAATGAAGGATGAATGGATGACACACACATACAGACATACACAAATACACCCATGTTCGAGGTGGGACTCGACTCCGCGATCCTTCCGTGCGAGATCGCCACGGCACAACTGTCTTAGCCATCTCGGCTATCCGGATCGGCATTATTATTATTATTATTATTATTATTATTATTATTATTATTATTATTATTGTAGTTGTTGTTATTGGCATTATGGTCTTAAAGTATTTGCTAAGAATGAAACGATTATCTCCCAAATGCTGTCTGTCGTCAAGTGACTTCAGCAATGACAACTGCATGACATTTGGTTTTGACAAATGTGAAAAATACATTTAAAGAGAGGCAAAGAGATAAAATTTGAGAGTATTAATGTTGCCATACACACTATTATTTAAGATCTTCAGCCAGACAAAACTTACAAATATCTCGACATCGAAGAACATGAGAATATCTCGAACGACATAATGAAAGAGAGAATTCGCAAGGAGTATTACAGAATAATGAAAATCTTTCTGCAGTCTGCCCTGAACTCTCAGAATAAAATATCTGCAATTGATAGTTTGGCGGTGCCTGTAGCCGAGTACAGTTTCGGACTAGTGGACTGGACTGACAAATAAATAAGAACCATGTAACGAAAAACCGGAATACTGCTTACAATTCTTCAAGTCCATCTCGGCCTGAAGCTGATGAAAATAGACTTCATGTGTCAGTAAGGAAGGAGGAAGATTCCTTAGACAAATTGAAGCCTCGTGGCACAGAAATATAGTCGGGATGGGAAAGTATGTAGACAGTCAACAAGATTATCTACCAATAGGGCTGGTAATTAAATCTGATCGAAGAATGGAAAATAAGCATTGAAGTGTAGTAAGAAGCATTCCCAAGAAAACTATGCCAGACACAAAGAATAACAGAGACACTGAAATTCTGATGCCACTAGACATGAAATGTGAGACACAAAAAAATGATAAAGAAATCGTGTAGAAACAAACCACTCCAAGAACAGTATCTAAAATGAATGGGCAAGGTGCAGATCAATAAGGATAAATTATTTATTTGATTTAAAAGGGAAAGAATGAAGCCAGAATCGGAAGCACTTGTAATAGCTGTCCAAGATGAGGCTTTGAGAACACGACATTATGATAAAGCGGTTCTCAAAATTTCCCAAGAACATAAATGCCGCATTTGCCAGGAACAAGTAGAAACAATTGATCATATCGTCTCAGCTTGTCCAATTCTAGCAAAGACCGAATACTTGAAAAGACAAGACGACAGGGTGTGTAGTTATCTCCACTGGCAGGTCTGTAACATCGTCCAAGTTCCAAACACATGCTCCAACGGTGGTACGAACTCTTAATAAAACAGGTGACGTCTTTTGGATTGTGTACAATATTGTGCGACCAACAAATTCAAACTGATCGCACGATAGCGGCAAACAGGAGATTGTAATCCGGGATTTCGAGAAAAAATCGTGTCTACTTGTAGATATTGCAATGCCATGCGATCAAAATGCCGTAACCAAGAAGGCAGAGAAACGACTTAAATACAAGAGTTTGGAAATCGAAATAAGCCGAAAAGAACAGGCCGACCCGATAGTTATCGGAGCTCTGGTATTTGTTCCGAAAATTGTGTGTTACTTTGCTAAACTCCCAGGTTGTTCAAAAGTCTGGGAAGTGGAAGAAATTGCTTTATTTAAAAAACACACACACACACTTTATGCTAAGTATTATATCGCCACCGACAGTCCCTAGCAAGGAATCCTTAGGAACCTGAATGCAGCATAGTGTATATTTTGTATTCTTTAGCCATGAAGTTGAGGAATAATAATGATACTAATAATATACTAATTTAATAAATAATAACTTCAAATTATTTCCATTATTATTACAGTTATTATTATTATTATTATTATTATTATTATTATTATCATCATCATCTTTATTGTGATCTTATCTTTTTCCTAGCGCTCTTTGCACCACAGCAGCCACCAAGCTTTTTATAATTATGCTGCTTACTTTGACAGCTAAATCTGCCAAACATGATCCGTCACAACATCATACTTATCCATTATCTATATTATCATTATTATTATTATTGTTATTATTATTTATTAATACTATTAGTGTTACTGTAGACATAATCTTCAGAATTAAATAGCATTGTTCATAGCGAGTGTGGAGCATAATGGCCAAATCATGTTGCAAACCAGCTCCGTTTACAGATGGTTAGGTATTCAAGTAATTTTCAATGCAATAAATGCAGGATGTATTAAAACTCAATGGGAAAATTTAGATATAGGCTGTTTTCGTAGAGGGAAGAAAAACGGTTATTACGATTGAGATGAGGAAATACATAATTGCGTAGGCCAATTGTTATACATATTCAACTATCTGGACCTTTCAAGTTTCCGGACCTTTAATGTCGTTGATGTAATCTGGCACTTCCAATATTCTTGCACTGTTATTGGAAATGCGTATTCATGTCACAGATGAAAGTGTTGAGTGACCGGGTGCCTAAATAGTCTTCAACTTAGCTTTACATTGAAACTGATTATAATAAATTTGCCATGTGGGGTACATACTCTCCAAAAAACTGTCAAACACATACCTGGAGATTATTACGGTATCAAGAGCTATTGAATATATCACATTCTTTGCATTCCCAAAGGCAAGAATGCGATCGGACGAAGCTCAACCGTGCATTTGCGTTCCCTTGCTGAAGTAATTTTTCGTCCATCTCTCCTGGGAAGTACCGTTCTTAAGAATTGTCGAACACTTGTCATTCTTTATGTCAATAAACAAAGGGTCCCCCCGGATAAGATGGTAAAAAGTTCCCCTCAACCAAATTACATATGAGTGGTTACACTATAATTGTAACATAAAAATAATATTTTTGAAATGTTTCTTAGCCTCCGTCCCACCACCCACACCCCTGCACAGCCAAAAACGTGTTTTTTTAATTTCAATTTTTTTCGACAACTTAACACTATTTTATCCGACTGAAAAAATATGATAAATAAGAACACAACTTGGACTATCAGAAAAACATTTTTCAATATATTCTCAGGCCCAAATTCAAACACAAAAAAATATTTTCGAAAAAAAATATCAAGAAATATTTTTTACTGTGTCTTAGAAGCCTGGAACAGGCTCGAAAAAAATATCAAAGGTTTCTCTTAAAACACAAATTGTTGTGTATTTTTTTCAGATTTTTTCGATTACTGGGCTGCAGTTAAAAAAATACAAACCATTTTCCCGCCTTTAAAACACCTGGACTTTCAATATACTTTGAAAACGACTGCAACGGTTCTGTGCATTTATTTCATTGTTTGTATACATTGTGTTTGTATACATACATTTATATACATTGTTGTAGCACTCAATAAAGTTTTGATTTTGGAATATACTTAAAAATTATCATTTTTAAAGCTTTCTAATCGTTTGTATGAGAATATCATACGCTAAGTAAAGATAATAGTGTTTGTCAGTTTATTAAATAATAATTCGGTCATATTTGAGGGATAATTGGGGGACATGTGGAAAAATGAAGGGGAAGAGGTTAGACCCAGATTTACAAGAACTATTTTACTTGTCTTAGAACACAGACACTGGCACGAAAATAATCTTAAAACTTCATCTCAGAATGCTTGTGAATCTTTTCATATTTTTTTAGTAGCTGGGTCATAGTTTTAAAAAAACTAAGACATTTGTAGTTAACCACTTGGCAGTTCGGTAGTTGCCGCGTCCTAGGCACGTGCGACCTTGCTTGAGGAGGAAGGCCACAGAATAGCAGCTACAACGTTGACAACTGAGCCTAGAACGGGGCGCCTCCCGGACAGATAAATAGTAACGCATTGGTTGCGGAAGCCTGTGGTCTCACGTCTGTAGATGTTTCAGAATAGAGAAAAAGTTGTCTTTTTCCTTTACCTAAGTATTTGTTCTTGAATACGTATAAATATGGAGACACTCGTACAATCTGTACACGTGCGAAAACTCTGCACTTTGTAAATAATAATTGTACGAAAATTGAAAATTGATTTAATGTAGCGCAACTGCAAACTCCCATCCCCGAAAAGTAGTTTACGGCATTATAGACCCGATACTGTGCGAGAGAATTCATTCCAATATTGCTGAGCGTTGAGATAAAAGTTCGCAGAAAATAAAATAGCCCCGTTAATTTTATCGTAAAAGATAATTTCAGTATTTTCCTTCAATTTAATTTTACATTGATATCGGATTCTCTTTTCTGTCCATCAGTGCTACGGAAAGGGGGCACCCAAAAGAACTAATATGCAAAATTGTAAAATAGGATGATCATAAAAGTGGTATTTTGAAAAATACATCCCAAGAACATAATCGGGGCTTAATCAGTTCCCCTTCACTTCCCCACTGTCCCCCATCTATCCTGGACACGAAATGTCCCTTATCATTTCCCCATTTATAATCTACCCGTCCCCCAAAACATGTCGTGTTAGAATTTACTTGTTCTAAAAAAAAACGTCGTGTCCCCATGAGACAAGCAAACCTGGTTTAAAAGGCCTAGGAAGCATCTCTTCTGAGTTATTTGCCATTATAATGTGTGTTGCAATAATCTTTTTTGTATGTCATGATCTGCAAACTTCTATTTTTTTTCTAAAATCTGTTTGATATAGGACGGGGTGTAATTCTTTATCCACCAGTATCACACTTACAAGGTCTTGTGTCGATTGTTTCTTATAAATTGCGAAAACTATCGTCTTTCCGTAGCGTACGATTACTTATGCAAACGATTAGAAAGCTTTAAAAATGATACTTTGTAAGTATATGCCTAAATCAAAACTTTATTGGGTCTACAACAATGTATACAAATGTATGTATACAAACACAATGTATACAAACACTGAAATAAATGCACAGAACCGTTGCAGTCATTTTCAAAGTATATTGAAAGTCCAGGTGTTTTAAAGGCGGGAAAATGGTTTTTATTTTTTTAACTGCAGCCCAGTAATCGAAAAAATCTGAAAAAAAATACACAACAATTTGTGTTTTAAGAGAAAACTTTGATATTTTTTCGAGCCTGTTCCAGGCTTCTAAGACACAGTAAAAAAATATTTCTTGATATTTTTTTTCGAAAATATTTTTTTGTGTTTGAATTTGGGCCTGAGAAAATATTGAAAATTGTTTTTCTGATAGTCCAAGTTGTGTTCTTATTTATCATATTTTTTCAGTCTGATAAAATAGTGTTAAGTTGTCGAAAAAAATTGAAATTAAAAAAACACGTTTTTGGCTGTACAGGGGTGTGGGTGGTGGGACGGAGGCTAAGAAACATTTCAAAAATATTATTTTTATGTTAGAATTATAGTGTAACCACTCATATGTAATTTGGTTGAGGGGAACTTTTTACCATCTTATCGGGGGGGACCCTTTCTTACGAGAAAGAGATGACAATTCCCTCCTTTCTCTCGCCCTCCCTTTCTCTCCTTAATGATCACTGAACATTTGTTAAAACGAATAACAACGCAAAAGTACGTTTTTAGTTATATATAGCAATTTTATTTGTTAAACACAGATTTTAAGAACACTTTGTTTTTTCTCCTTCTGGTACGAAGTCTGAGATTAAAGTTGCAATTGTAATGGAGAAGTTTCGATGCCAACTTCGTGGACACTTTTGTCTGTGCACAGGAGTTCATGTAGTGAGCAGTTATGAGTATACGCCTCGAAGTTTCTTCCTGTATGTTTTGTAAGACGAAGAGAAAGTGGATGAAGAGATATGTAAAGTGTATATAGAGCATCGAGTGTTCCATCAGTGCTTCACCTCTGGTGGTCAAAAAGTATAACCAAGCAGAGATAGTAACTTAAACACCAGGGATGTAAATTGGTCCAGGTTGTGTATTTTTCGGCCAACATTGTCAAATAACCGTGAAAATCTAGAATAACCACAACATTAATGCCCTAGTCAGTTTTCATTTTGAGATTCAGACTGTACACAATTGAACATATTTGTAATATTGGTGTAAACAATACAATAAAAATACTTCACCAATTATTATATCTACTACATATCATTTCCAATAAATGTATTTCAACAATTAGCAGTATGAAATTCCTTTAACTCAAGTAAGGTTTTCTTCGAAAGAACAAAACATTGTTTTCATGTTTCAGTTTTGTTGTTAGTTCGATTATTCGATGACATACAATTTTAATTAATGTAAAAACAAATTATATTTAAAAGCATAATAAATAACATGTAAATGTGAGTGTAGTTACTTGATAAAACTGCAAATCCTCGTTCAAATGATTTCGACATCCCCGGCGTTCACGAATGCATTGGATATTTTCAGTGTACGTTAACTGACTCAGCGGCTATATTTAGACCTCACCAGAATGCTCTCCAATCTGGAGGAAATGTAGTCTATTAGAAAAATGTAAGCTCGTCTCAGCCGTGAACACGGTGGGCAAATGTTCAATTAATAACTAAGATAATAAGAAAGGTAACCGACGAGGCCCAGACAATTACAGAGGAATAAGTCTATTGGATACAACATACAAGATATACGCGAGAATAATAAATGAAAGATT
The DNA here is from genome assembly GCA_031308135.1 of Acheta domesticus. Lineage (NCBI taxonomy): Eukaryota > Metazoa > Arthropoda > Insecta > Orthoptera > Gryllidae > Acheta > Acheta domesticus. The sequence goes on from JAHLJT010002406.1 coordinate 131,852,274, forward strand.
AAAAATAATAGCAGACCATCTTATATCAGAAAAACAAATGGGATTTTGAAAAGGCAGATCTTCTGCAGATGCCATTTTCACATTAAGAAATTGATTTTAAAAAGAATAATAGAAGAAAGACGTTAACACAACTGTGAAACACACCTAGCATTCGTGGACATAGTAAAAGTTTTTGACAATGTCAATAGAAGCTTTCTGTGGAACATATTGAAAAAAGGGGGTATCAAGAACACTTGATAGAGGTGATATGAAACAACAAGCATTAAGCTGGTTATAAAAGGAAAGTTGACAGAAGAGATTCCCACCAACAAAGGTGTAAGACAGGGTTGTTGCATATCACCGACACCTTTTAATATATACATGGATGACATGTTTAGAACATGAAAATTGAAGATATATCGAGGGATCTATTAAAGGAAAATATTTTTAAATTCTATTTTATGTACAGATGACAAAGTGATAATACAGAACACTGAAGACAAAATGCAAATGGCAGTATATAGATTAAATCAAACTGCAATAGAATATGGTTTTAAAATATCCATAGAAAAAACTAAAACTATGACGTATAAAGGAACTACCCTTTCCTACCCCTACCCCTACTATAAGAGAACAAAGATTGTGATAGATGGAAAGAGTATAGAACAGGTAAAATATTTCAAATATCTAGGTTGCCACATATCGTTTGAAAAAGATATAGATTTAGATAAAAGATTAAATAAATTTATAAATATATGCGGCACGATACACAGACATCTAAGAAATAAAACAATAATAGAAACAAGAATAAAATTCTTCAACACAGTAGCTGTGCCAGTGTTAATGTATGGTGATGAAGCAAGAGTAACATCAAAAAAAGATAACTCTAAAATCCAGGCAGCTGAAATGAAATTTTTGAGAAGCACTCTAGGTTATAATATCCCAGATAAAAAGAAAAAAAACAGATAATAAATAAACTGGGGGTCGAACCACTGCTGGAGAAACTGGAAAGAAATCAGAAAAGATGGTATGAACATCTTATACAAATGCCCGATAGCAGACTACCAGCACTCGCAGTGGATTACAGATGCAGAGGAAGAAGAGATGTAGGAAGGCCCAGAAGGAAGTGGACGCCGGAACAGGTTCTTTAACCTAACCCTTGAAGTGCAGAAGAAGAAGAAGAAAAACTCTTATTACATGGCCCTGGTAACATAAAAGTGGATAAATCCAGTTGCTAAATTTAGAAAAAAATCTTTAATACGTTTTGTAGCTAGAATCCCTGTTTTGTGGAGCCTTGATACCGAAAAATCGAATGACAGTAAAACGTCTATCCGTCCGTCTGACCTCTCTGTGTGTCTGCCAACACTAGCGGGGAATAAGGGAAAATTAAAAACTCTGATTTTTCGAAAATTCCGAAGCTCAAAATTTTTCGGAGTCTTTCTACAACTAAAATATTAAAAATAGAGATTATTTCTATTAATCTGTTCCTTAAAGACAGATTTTTAAATAAGGTTATGTATAAAATTTCGAAACTTTGAGTACTTTTTGCATAATTTTGCGTGAAAATACGGGCGAGAAAGTAAGTGCTTTTTTAGCACCACTAGTTTTTAAATATTGCACTCATTGCATATTGGGTGTCTCAGAAGGCTGAGGTATTGTAACCCTGAGGAAATGTTAAATATTATTCGCAGACTTTGAAAACTATTTTTTGCAGTGAAACATGTTAGAAAAGAAAAAGAAAACAACGGTCCGTGAACCGATTAACTGAACAAAATTTTCCCCTCCCACAAGAACTCGCATAAATCCTGAGATTTTGGATATCCCTTTATGCTAAGAACATTGAAGAATACCGCTATGTCATGGGCCGTGCATTTAATGCATCGTGTGCTTTTGTCTGTTTCTGTTTAAAAAATAGTGTTAATGGGACAGATGTACAAACAGAATCTTAAATATATGTATTTTCTTAAAAAATGTACGAAGAAAAAGAGCAGATACTAAAATTGACATGAATTATCAATTGCCTATGGTCAGGATGAGTTTACATACTATTTTGAATGAGAATTGAAGAACAAAAACCTTAAGAATCCGAATGATTACAGAATGAAAAGAACAAAAGGGTTACCTACATGTAAAGACAATTATTATTCGTAATGTTGAAATTATACTGAATTATTTTAAACTATCCATTTAATTAACAAATTTGTGTATGAAGAGATGTGTCCATGTGTGTCCATGTGTGTCCAAGAGTGTCCATGAAGAGATCAACCAATTTATATTGACGAATCGTTTGCGGATAACTCAAGCTTTAATTAAGCTTTAGTTTTTATTAAATTATTTGAATCAAGAACATTAATCTTTCATTTCGATACTACTGGAATATGTCGACACGATAACATACTAAATATTTTGAATACGTTTATAATATAACAATGTGTAGTTCATGTAATTCAGTAATAATGATAGCCACTAACAATTTGCTAAATCATACTGGAATAATATATATATATATATATATATATATATATATATATATAAATAAATATATAAGGCTGTATCGAAAATATAGACTTTAATGACTTGGTGAAAAAAGCAAAAACTACATCGGCACAAATAAAACCGTTTTTAAAATGGGTTCAGGGATGCCACAAATCCCATAAACACCACATTTTTCGGCATTTTCGTTACTTTTTAGCAAATGACGGATAAATATAGTTCAATGGTATTTTATCAACGTATTTTTGGCTGAGGTGGTGCCCACATTACTCGAAAAAGAATTTTATGATAATCGATCATTACTTATTTGACTCAAACAGTGGGCCACATTAGTCCGAATAAGGACAATTTTAAGTTAAAACGATAGAAATGGACACTTTTCAATTGCCCATACATAAGCTCTGTAAATTTTATCCTGGCTGAGACTTGAGACTGAGACGTCTGCCGGGTTCCGCTAATATATATATATATATATATATATATATATATATATATATATATATATATATATATATCAGCTGGTACCCGGCGCGTTGCTGCCGCAGAAGAAATAATTGAGGAAATATTCCTCTCCCCTCTTTTTTCTCCTCTCTCCCTCCCCCTCTGTCTTTTTCTTCTTCTCTCATTTCCCCACTCTCTCTCTTTTCCATTAGTCTCTCTTTTTCCATCTATGCCTCTTTTCCCCTTCTGTATCTCTTTTCTTCCTCTGTGTTTCTTTTTCCTCGCTCTCGGACTCTCTTTTCCCGCTCTCTCATTTCTCCCCCTCCATTTCCCTCTATTTCCCCTCTCTATTACACCCTCTCTATTTTCCTTCTCTTTCACTATTTCCCCCTCTCTATTTCCTTCTCTCTCTATTTTCCCTCTAGCTGGTACCCGGCGCGGTGCTGCCGCAGAAGAAATAATTGAGGACATATTCCTCTCCCTCGTTTTTTCCCTCTTTCCCCCAGTCTTATTTTTCTCCTCTCTCCCTCCCCCTCTGTTTTTCCTCCTCTCTCATTTTCCACACTTTCTTCCCCTCTGTGTCCTCTATTTCCCTCTCTATTTCCCCCTCTCTTTCCCACTCACTTTTCCCTCTCTCTATTTTTCCTTTATATTTTTTCTCTCTTTCCCTCTCTTTTTCCCTCGCAGTTTGTCCCTGTCTCATTTTCCCTCTCCTCTCATCAACTTACGCCGCTTGCTCCTCGTGTTCTCCTTGATCTCGCCCCACGGCACATGCCCAGCAACAATGAAGCTCACTTGAATTGGGAATTGCATTTAACTGAAACGCCATCATGTGCTCTAGAGCCACAATAATTGTGCAATACCTTTGTTCTTCTCGCAAGTGCAAGCAATAAATTGATACATTTTATCGCAATTGGATGTCTGATACAGCTGCGCATTAAGCATGAACCAACAAACATTGATTTTTATATATTAGATTAATTTTCCGTGTATATATATATATATATATATATATATATATATATATATATATATATATATATATAAACTCGCTTACTATTGTTAACCCGTTTTTGCCCGGTGTTCCCATTTGTGAACATTTTTTCCGCAAAATATTTTCGTTTCTGGAAGAGGTCGATAATGTCGTGCAGTATTCTTATTTTGATTGAACGTCTCCACTTGGATGGAAAAGTAGACTAACAGTCATTTGTTGTATTTACTTCTACCTGAGCTGAGCCACAGCACAAAAAAGTACGTGTTCTAAATTTCACTCACTATGATTTCAAAAAAGTAATTTTTCTCACTTCTGATAATACGATATCATTAATTTTAGTATTGTAAAATATAGTTTAGATATGTATGGTGGTAAATTATTATCAATTTATAAAATAATGTAGATTGTGTTTCAGTTGTTACGCAAGAAATTCCGATGTTTCCAAATGGGAACTCCGGGCATGATTGGGTGCATGTTGTTACAGAGAGCTAAGGAGTGAAGTAGTTCGTGTAAGTTTAAACAGCCATTGCTATTGAACGGAAAGATGGCTAGTAGTACCTGCGATGGAGCGGAAGAGCTGGTAGCTGATGGTATTTTGGCCAGCAACCAATATATTCTAATGCCTTAGACCAGTCATCTCCGGAATCTACACCAGGCTTATCATCACACGATCATGCACCAGGTTCATCTCATGAACCTATCCCCCAGATATGATACACAAAAATAAAACTAGAAAAACGTGAACCATGCCAAGGTGGAGGAGGTTGTGGGAAAAAGGAACGGAGTCACATAATGAAATAGTAAGTCTTGCAATGCCCAGAAACAGATTTGAGTTACTAAAAGGTACGCTTATTGCACATACATTTCCCAACCTGATTCAACCGACAAGTTTGCTAAACAGTCTCCCTTGATAAAGCTTTTGAATGGAAGATTTTTTAAACATGCTCTATTAGTAGAAAAGTCAATGGATGAAAACATGATTCCATAATTTGGAAGACTTATTCGATTCAGCTACAAGATGTGGTGCATATGTGATCCATTGGATACCTTATCTAGTTCCATACTTACACTGGAAAGGACAAGGATAGACCTAAGGACATTGGATTGGGGGAATATGTTGTAATAAAACTGGCTAGTAATCTTCTTCATGCGCCTTACAAAATGTATGCGGATAGTTTTTTCTCAACCTTTGGTTTGGCTAATAAACTGAAGTACCGATGACTCGGGTACACTGGAACGATAATGGCCAACAGAATTGGAAAGTGTTCTCTGATTGATAAAGAAATAATGGAGAAGCTAGCGAGAGGTACGTACAATTATCGCACTGACACTAACTCTGGAGTACTAGTGATTGAGTGGAATGACAACGGGCTGTCCATATTATCACTATATGTGATCCTGTTGACCAGTAGTAGATGTCATCTGGTGGTCACGAAAACAGTACAAAAAAATTTCATGTAATTAAGCCACACACAGTATCATGCTACAACAAGAATATGGAAAGTGTAGACAGAATGGACAAAAAATTTTCAAATTACAGAGAATCCTTCAGGTCACAGAAGTGGTAGTGACCAGTCTGCATTCTGTATTGAGATTGCAGTTCAATACTCGTGGCAGTTGTACAGGAAAGGAAATATTGACAACTATATGGATTAATTGGCTTTTAGGCGAAAAAGTGTGCGAGATACCTCCAAAACTATGCCACTATAGTTTATTCTGGAGGGAGCCATAAGTCATCAAAACAATTACAGAACAGAACCATTCCATTTGGTTCAACTGCCTGGATCATTGGTTGATCAATGTCGTGAAGCAAAACCATTGTGATTTGTGCAAAAAAAACCAAGAAAATATGGCAAGAAATGCTGGATTGTACTACATAAAAACTGCTTTTACATGTTACATTACATTTTACATGGTACTAAGTTCCTTTATTTCATTTACATAATAAATATGTTATGATTTGTAAATTTTTATCTTTTCTAGCAATAAAAGTGCTCAAAATGCATTATGTGTTTTGTTTTATCAAACGTTCCATATTGTACAAGAACTTATTATTATACGTGATGAGGTAGAGTACTGAATTACGTTTTTTTTAACGAAACCGTCATGTACCCATTCGAGCCCGGTGTTCCCATTTGGGAACAGGCGTTTATTTTAGGAACAACTATTGGAACACAGAGAAAATCATTTTTCCCCATTCACTAGTAATTACTTACATGCGATAATACAAGAAATACACGAAAATTCAAGAAAATATAAACTCGGGCAAAAACGGGTTAATGTACCAGAATACTTGATTCATTGCTAATCTACAGCACATGCTAACCTTTCTGTTTTACATTTTAACGTAAACTCCTGTGCTCGGTAATAAAATATTGATATAACAAGGGTAAATAAAAAAATATCATTCCCTGTCTGAGGTGAAACAACACTGCTACATTTCCCAGAAGAGTAGGCGATAACCGCGAAAAAAAATCGAGCAGGAGTATTCAGGCGTCTGTGACACACTCATCCGGTGAATCATCGCTACTCCCCGCAAGCGACGAGGCAGGGAGAACTCGGAAACTCAAGTGACGTCACCTTTGAGTGACCTAGCGTCCTGAAGGCAAACGAGTGCAGGTGTTTCGGATGTTCAGAAATCTTATGATATTTCTCAAGAGTATATGAGGTACGATGAGAATTTGTTTGGGTTGCTGTCGGAGAATGATTTAGTGCGGAAATAAGAATATTAATAAGGTAAATATTAATTTTATTTCTACATCTTTGTAAACATACAAAAGTTGGATTCACTTAGTATTACAGGTTGTATACATTACAAGTAGTGTACAATAATAGGCTACATACTATGTACTTTCCTGTATCCCTCAACCATACTGATCCTTTCGCCTTTCTCCTCTAATATCCATTTCACCTTATCCTGAACATTCCACTCATTCTTCCTTCTTCGAAAACCTGTGCATAAAACCTGTGCATAAAACACATTTCTGTTCCCAGTCTTTCTCTTCCATCTCACAGATCCAACATTTCCCCCCTCATTAATGAGCCAATATCTATTCGCTCTAGTTTAATTTCCTAATCTCTATCTTGCTGTCGTTCTCTCGCTTCACTTTTGTTACATATCCCTTTTAAATGATTTGGAATATCATTCAAATCAAGAGTTTTTTATCATTTGTTATAGAACGAGTTTCTTGTCTTTTTCGTGATCTTCCTGCAATAATTAATCTTTAATTAATCAATTTCATGATCTTCCCTTCATTAATTAATCAATAATTCTTCTTTTGAATCAGTTCTTTACTTAAGTAAATCCCTTCTCCTCTTAACCTCGTCACCTCCTCCCACGAATAGCCTTTTCAGAAACTTTTTTCCCTTTCCCAATCAGATTTCTCAGTCTCTATGTTTTATCTACTTCTCACCAAACTTGCTTTAATAACTCATTTCCCCTCACACTCCTAATCCTTTCCTCAAACTTACATGCTATTTTTCCCATCTTAATTATCATTTTTTGCTTATTTGTCTCCCATCTTACCATGAAACCGGGTATGCAAACGCTTGTTCCTAGGATCTATCTTAAAAATCTTTTATGTATTGCCTCCAGTTTTCTCTTTTCCTTCCATCCCAAATTTCTGCCCCACCTCAAATAGAACCAACAATACTATCATATATCCTCATCCCCTTTCCTCAGAAATCCCTACATGTCAAACCGCGTCCGCACGAGCTACTTGCGGCGTTCGTACGGGTAAGGGCAACTTTCGCTGAATTCGCACTCATTTCCCCTTAAAATCCAGAAAGGGGTGAACCTGCGCAAGGTAAAGGGGCGCGGACGGTGACTAGTGGCCTCATATGAAAACATGTTTGCCAGATTTTTTCTATCAAATAATTGAAAATTGTATGTTTATATTCTTCACTACTCATTAATATCACTAGTCAACAAAGGTTTCGCTACAAACTGCATGGTGAAGCACTTAATGCATAAGTAGGTACCGTCAGTCAAGAGAAGGAAGAACACTATCCAGAAGGCCCACATATAATAAAACAGGCGGAATTAAATGACTTGGTACGTGATTTATCCTTATCCAAAGAACATTCAGAACTTTTAGCGTCACGTCTTTAGAAATGGAACGTTCTTCATGAGAAAACAAAGGTTACCTATTTCTGAGGACGCAACAATTAGATGAAGACTTTACAGTTTGGCGGGTAACATTTGTGCTTGTGTAGATGTATCAGGTTTAATGAAGGCACTAAACATACCATATCATAACGACGAGTGGCGCTTGTTTATCGATGCCTCAAAAAGAAGCCTTAAAGCTGTGCTTTTACAAAACGGTAACAAGTTGCCACCAGTAGGTTATTCTGTGACTTTGAAAGAAACTTAGGATAGGTCAGAGGTTCTCCAAGAAATTAAGTATCAGGAACACAACTGGAAAATATGTGGTAACTTGAAAGTCATTGGTTTATTGCTTGGTCTTCAGAGTGGCTTCACAAAATATTCTTGTTTCCTTTGTCTTTGGGACAGTCGAGCAATAGACAGACATTATATAGTTAAACACTGGCCCCAACGAAGAGAATTTGCTCCTGGGTGAGACAATGTGAAACATTCCACTGGTGGACCCTGAAAGTGTTTTTCTTCCTCTTTTGCATATTAAGCTAGGTCTTATGAAGAACTTTGTTAAGGGAATAGACAGAAGTGGTGATGGCTTCAAGTATTCAGTGTTTCCAGAAATTAGTGATGCGAAATTGAAGGAAGACATTTTCATAGGACCACAGATCAGAAAGTATAATAACAGAGACTTCGAAGCAAAAGTTAAATCAATTAGAACTTGCTGTCTGGCGTTCCTTCAAGGATGTTCTCCGTGGTTTCGTAGGGAATACTAGAGCAGAGAACAAATGACTTATTGGTAGGAAATCTTTTAGGGAACTACAAAAACCTTGGATGTAGAATGTCCCTAAAATGCACTTCCTCCACAGCCATTTGGATTTTCCCCCTCCGAACACGGGGAGAATAACTGATGAGCATAGAGAAAGGTTTCAACAGGACATATTGCGGATAGAAATTTCCTATAAAGGCAGATGGAGCTCCTCAATGTCAAGTGAATATTGTTGGTTTTTAAAGCGGGAATCATGTGCATTTCATAAAAGGAAGTTTTCATCAAAGAAATCTAAGCCTGTTCCATCAACTACTTAATGAATTATTGTGTTTGATTGTATAAATGCAAAATGGAAGAACTGTGTACTTATACAACGTATACTGAACATAAGGTAGAAACATGTTTACACTTGTAATTATTGTTTTTAAATTCATCCTTAGTTATTCTTTTCTATTTTTCATATCATTCAATTTTTTTAATGTAATTTATTCTTTAGTGTTGCAACTCTCAATTGGAGGGTGATGGGGCGTACATATTTGCATTTTCGGATTCACCAGATTCGAAATAATCAAGATCACTATGTTTTTTCTGTACCTGAGAAAAAGTTTTTTTTTGTTGTCTGGTGTATTTTATCTTTATTTCCTTACTAAATCGTCCCTTATATAAACTCCCTTATATATCCTCCCTCTTTTCTAAGTGACAGGAATATATTTGAGTGACAAATTCTTTCCTTGGTTTTGTTTCGTATTTTGTTATTAAATCATTCAGTTATTTATTGTATTAGCATTAATGTGAAGGAAATGAACAAGTCTCTATAAGGTAACAATTATCGCTTACGGACGGATAGCGATTTTACCAGGCAAGAATATTTGTCTGTTAAACCTTCTAGCCAGAACGTAAGACGTTCATGTTTTTAAATCACTCTTAAGAAACAGGATTACAAAATAAAGATACTTTTGATTCAATTTTTACTTTCCCGTATACGTACGTATTATACGGAATAATATATGTAGTATAGGGAAAGTTATACAATGCTGCGGAAAATAGCTTTCGAGATTTCAACGGAAGTACACTTTTTGGAGTCCCCTGATACCAAAAAAGTAATTCTTTTCAAAACGTCCGTCTGTCAGTCTGTGAATAACACTAGCTAGGGGTACTTTACATGAAGCCTCCCGGACATTTTCAAAATTTTCTCAAAAACGGCTCCAAATTTTTTCTTTAAATTTCTTGTAAGAAAATAGTAAAATACACATATGAAGGTGACATAGGTCCAATTTTCACGGTTAACTCTGAATTTTCGAAAATTCCAAAAGTTAATTTATTTCGGCGTCTTCCTACAACTACAAATTGAAGACAGAGATTTTTCCTCGAAATAAAATTTGTTCTCCAAAATGAGTTCTTTCATCAAGATCATGTACATATTCTTGGAAATTTTAGTAGTTTTCTGGCAATATTGCGTGCAATATGTGCAATTAAAAAATATAAAAACAAGATTTTCTCAAAACCGGCTCCAAGTTTTTCCTTTAGACTTATGGTAGGAATTATTAGAAAAACAATATCAAAAATTATTAGAAATAAATCTGTAGGTCCTGATGGTACACCAGAAAAAATACTAAAACTGGGAGAGGAAGTCATGGTTCCGTACCTTACGCGGTTAATGGACGTCACTATAAATAATAATATGATTCCTCAAAATCGAAAAGAGGCAATTGTAGTACCGATTCATAAGGGATTCTGTCTCCTGACAGAAGGATTGTTAACAATTACAGGCCTATAAGTTTGACATCAGTTGTATGCAAGCAGATGGAAAATTTAATTGCGGAGTATACTAGACGAGTTTGGAATAAAACTGATTGGCTATTTCAAAATCAACACGGTTTTCGTCTTGGGTATTCGTGTATCCAAAGCCAATGTAACCTCTTGGGTCCCCTAGGAGAGTGTATTAGGGCCATTGCTATTCTTAGCGTTCATTAATGGCATTGCAACTGAAATAAAATCGAAAGTTAGAATTTTCGCCGATGATTGCATAATATTTAGGAGTATTGGCTCGTCTGCGGATGAAAATGTTTTATTCAACGATCTAAACTGTTTGTGGAACTGGGCGTGCAGAAATAAGATGGAATTAAATCCGGAAAATAGTAAATTCATTTGTTTCACCAAGTATAGCTCGAATGCACACTCCAATTATGAATAAGGAACTAACGTTATACCACGTGTAAAAAACTGTAAGTATTTGAGTTTTGTTCTGAGGTGCCACTTAGGTTGGTCGGATCATATTAACAAGTTGGTCAAAAAATCCTGGAGTTGTAATGCGCATTCTAAAAAAAAAGTAGTCCAAATGCCCGATCCCTAGCATATACTACACTTGTTCGTCCCATTTTAGAATATGGAGCTCTATGCTGGGGACCGTACACAAAAGGGCAAATTGAGGACGTTAGATAAAATTAAAAAACGGGCCGGAAAGTTTGTAATCATGGCCATGTTGTTGACGAACGACAAGAATTGGAGTCCCTCCCTAAGAGAAAGGAATGGGCGCGTTTATGCGTAATGTACAAGACATACAGAGGGGACACAGCTTGGGCAGATATTAGTAAAAGATTACAAAAACCAGATTATAAAAGCAGAAGAGGCCATCCTTGGAAAACACGATTTAGAAAGCAAAGAACTGATATAGACAAGTTCTCCTTTCTGAATCGCACTGTAGTCGATTCGGAACAAACTACCGTGCAAAAGCACTAGAGGCTCTTCATTCTAATATAGTCAAATTTAAAATATCCTTAATTCCATCTAGGTCATCACTAATAATATGAGATATTTATCTTTATTATTATTATCATATTATTATTATTATTATTATTATTATTATTCCTCTAAATCACGACTAAAGATGTTATAGTGTCAGCTGAATATAAAATCTACTCCAGATTGCAACCAGCTACCTAAGGAGCAGATTCGGTGACTGTCAGTGCCTCTACAATACTTTGCGCAAAATGTGGGCTGTCCCAAATAAAGCAATTTCTTGCACTTCCCAGTCCTTTGAATGACCTGGAAGTTTAGCCAAGTTCTTACTACAAATTTTGCGGAACAAATCCCAGAGCTCCGATAACTATCGGGACGACCTGTGCTTTTACGCCCCACATTCGGCTGATCTCGATTTCCAAACTCTCGTATTTAAGACGTTCTCTGCCTCCTTGGTAATGACGTTCTGATCGCAAGGTACAGCAACATCGACAAGTAAACACGATTTGTTCTCCAAATCCCGGATGACTATATCCGGTTTGTTTGCCTCTATCGTGCGATTAGTTTGAATTTGTTGGTCGTACAGACGTCACCGGTGTCGGTGAGAGTTCATAGCACTTGAGGCATGTGTTCGGAACTTCGAGGGCGGTACAGATCTGCCAGTGGAGGTAGCTACACACCCTGTCGTGTCTTTTCAATTATTCGGTCTTTACTAGGATTGGACAAGCTGAGACAATATGATCAATGGTTTCTACGTGTTCCTGACAAATGCGGCATTTATCATCTTGGGAAATTTTGAGAACCGCATTGTCATAATGTCGTGTTCTCAAGGCCTGATCGTGGGCAGCTATTACAAGGGCTTCCGATTCTGTCTTCATTCTTCCCCTTTAGCACAGAAATGATTGATCTTTATTGATCTGTGCTCTGTCCATCCGTTTCAAATATTGTCCGTGGAGTGGTTTGTCTCTCCATGATTTCTTTAACATTTTTCGTGTCTCACATTTCATGTTAAGTAGCATCAGAAGATCAGTGTCTCTGTCATTCTGCATGTCTTGCATAGTCTTGTTTAGTCTTATTTGCAATGCTGCTATCTACACTTTACAATGCCTCTGTTTCCCATTCTTCGGTCAGATTTCAGGACCTGCCTCATTAGTGGGTCATCTTGATGACTGACAACATACTTTCCCATCCCGATTATTGCATTGAGCCAGGAGGCCTCAATTTGTCTGAGGTCTCTTCCTCCTTCCTTACGTGACACATAAAATCTATGTAGTAATGAGCTCGAGGGCGGGCGACATGAGGCATTATAAGCAGTTTTCTGGTTTTTCGATCCATGATGCGAATTTCATGCTCAGTCCAGTTCCATTAGTCTGAAATTGTATTCGGCTACAGGCACAGCCAAACTACCGTATTGCTGATAATAATAATAATAATAATAATAATAATAATAATTATTATTATTATTATTATTATTTATTATTACTGTTATTGTTATTGTTACATTAATTATTATTGTCATGTCCCTTTTACAGTAAGGTGAAGTGAAGTGTAGTGTAGTGAAGGGAAATGCAGTGTAGTGTAATGAATTGAATTGTTAGTTAAACTGGAAATCAATTTGGAGGTATCTAGAAATTAATTAGATCTACGATTCAACCTTTAATTCTAATTGTAAATATTTAAATTTTTGGAATTCTAATTTTTAACGTATTTGCCACCGAGCATTAGCTCAAAGCGAACTTCAATAAATCTCTCTACCCACCCTGCGACCTTGACGTGCCTACTCTAGGGCCTAAAAACAGGTTTTTGTATCTCTTCTTATGTCGTAATGTACAGCATCAGTCATTCTTGGAGGGTATCGTCACTCCGTAGCAAAGGTTGTCAGAAACATTCGAAGTTGAGCTAAATATATTAAGCTAAATTTTTCACGTTTAAAATAATGATTTGAAAAGTGTAATATTATGGCAAATGCTATTTTTTCTGTTGCAAAAAGGGAGGTCTTTTTGGATTTTCTTTTACACTTTTCGGGATTCTGCTCTTGTAGTTATTCTAGATATTAATAATTTCCAGTTTCCAGAAAAAAATCGTAAAAAACTCAAAATAAATTTCTTAATTTACAGTTTTAGAGGAACATGCGTTGAATACACGGGAGAAAAAGCACATGTAAACAATATGGGATAATATTGTGAAAACGTACTAGAAACTTACGAAGGGACTAGTCGAGTGCATCCATAGGAAAATGCGGGGATGATGTGGGGAACGTATGAGTGACATGTAGGAGCACTTTAGGGCGTTTCATTTTTCCAAAGATGTGATTTTTATGACTTAGCTTACATCTCCAATTTCAGCGGTGAAAAAAGGCAATATATCAACTTTCAAGAAGATTGGATAATATTTAAGGGTTGCAAACATTGATATCCTTTCTCTCAAACTAGTGAAATTCCTAATACTGAAGTACATTATATTAAAGGGTTTCTTATGTAATTCAGATGATACTGAGGGTAATTGAACTATAAAGTGGGAACCAAAAGAGGAATTATGCTGTTAGAAAAGATGCCTAGTGATGAGTTTTTATGAGCTCGGCTCCTTTCAAAGAAACAATTAAGCACGTCTGTTTTTACCATCACAAACAAATGAAAAACACTTTCGGATGCTTCTATATCAACCCATGGAAAAAATACAGGAAGTTTGTAGGAAAGTAAATATTGAATTGCCTTATTTTACGTGGCGAGACTCAGGCCATGAGGTCTGCTCTTTCTTCTGACCACGCAAATTTCGTTACCCTCCTTTCACCAACCAGCGGAGAAAGAAGGTATTCCATGGGCGACGAAACAGGCGATTTTGAATTTAGCTCAGAGACGTCATTTAGGCTTGAGGATCTTTTACATGAAGTAAATCTACTAACGTGGGACAGCCGGCTTTACTTCCCTTCCGAAGGAAGGCGTACGAAGGATTTTTTCGTCCTCAAAAATCCACGACTTCGATCGGCATGTACCATGGAATCACCAATAAAGAGAAAGGAAAGGAAAATTTTCAGCACAAATATGTGCATAAAATATCGTTTCTTCAAAATATTTTTCTTTTTAATTATCAATTTGATATGATAGAGCGTTTAGTCCTTAGATGCTTTATCAGTACTCTCTTCAAACGTCCAGGGTAGAGTGCGATATGCCGGCCTCTTTCTAAACCGCTGACCCACCTAGGGGTTGGCACTGTCTCTGCCATTTAACACTGTATAAAGAACGCTGTGTTGGTTTGTATGCGTCTCTTGTGGATGAGACGGTGCCAAAACTGATTTGGCACATTAGTTTATGTTCTGTTCCATAGAGTGCACTATTGGTACTATCTTCGTAGAGCAGACTACCTGTCTCTCAGGATGACCCCGATGCCCTGGTATTTTGTATGTCTTTCATTGCATTTCGCATATGGACATTTCGCTTAGGCAGTGGGCCTAAGACCTGCTCTCTTCTTCCCGTACCCTTCTTCGGGGAACTCAGGAAGCAGTGACCTCTTGAGAGTACAGTACGGTCTCAAGCTTTCAGGCTGAATATATTTAATCTTATTATTTTAGTTTGTTTTCAGTTTAATATTCGTGATAACTTAATAAACAAGGTCACTGTAAAATTAAATTTTGTTGCCCAGGAATATTATTTTAGAGATTACTAAACCAGTTTTAAAACATCGCATCGATATTTAAAAGCATCGATTGGTTTTGATCGATGTTTTAAAATCGATGTTTTGAACCTTATTTTCTAACATTGGTTTTGAACATTTTTATTAACATCGATGTTTTGAACATTGATATTGGTAATATCGATATTTTGTTATCGAAGTCGCATCACTAACTGGCACCATTAATAGAATTTCTAACCGGCCGCCACTGACTACATCCAAAATGTCCTAAAAGATGGATAACTTCCGTAAGTTATCCATGAGAACACAACAAAGAGTTATTACAACTCTCACTCCTGTACCTGTTGAAACACTGGCCATGCACCTCATGTGCTCACTGAAGCACTGCGCATGTAACGTTTTATCATTTAAGTCTTCCGCTTTCCGTGCCAACACCCAAAATGATACTTGCCAGATTTGGGTGTATTCTCGCTGCGAATGGCGCCTGGAATGAATGGGAGAGTTGGAAGGGTACCGAAAGCGGATGGTTTTAGACGAAGTACCCCATTCGCAGCTCGTCGGCCGGCGGCGGGGGCTGGCGGCGTGGGAAGGTCGTCTGCGCGTGCGGGAGAGGGGGGGCGCTCCGCTGCGTTTCAAGGTCAGCCTCCACCCCACCCCTTCCTTCTCCCGCTCGCTGGCGACCACCGCTTGCGTTTCGCCGCCACCTGACACTGGAGATGCGCGAAACTGCGGGGGAGGGTGGGCACATCAACAAAAATAAAAATGAAAGGAAGGGGCTATCTTGCTGATCATCTATATTATTTTTATAATGCTAAGGATTTTTGTTTAGAAAGAAACTTGAGCTTTCTAGTCAACCAAATGTAATTTTTACGAAAGGTTAATGCCGAAAAGTCGAAAGGCTAGACCTAGGTATGTTATAATTTGCTTGTATTAACCCGTTTTATAGCTAAAACACTAAATTTTAATAATATATTAAAATTGATAGAATGAACGCTTTTCTGTTGTCATTTGTATTTACCTCTTTGTTATAAACAACTACATTTTCAATACAATACAAGGGAATCTTGCATCATGAGGTTAAAGTTGGTGAAGCGAATATAGCGAGTGTTGTAATGTAATGTTGAAATATTGACAAAAGGGTAAAAGTGTGTGTGTGAGGGGAGACGATAGAATGAAGAAGAAAATAGAAATATCGCGCACGGCCTGTAGCCTGTTTGATCGGAGACATCACGGAAAACTATCGATCAGAGCAGCCGGTACCTAGAATTTGCCTCCAAACAGCGGCTGAAGAGCTCCATAGCGACTGAATAGCGTCTTTATTCCTAGTTTGAAAAATCCGCTACCGTAGAGACTCGAACCTTAGGGCCTCCCGGTCAGTGGCGCTGCGGAGTCAGCGGCAATACTTACCCTGCTCAACCAGTAGCGCACATTGATGAGCAATAAATGAGAGTTACCAACTGGTGTTGAAGGCAACAATTGATAACCATTAAATTTCGCTCCCCAGTAATTGAACTGTGTCAGTAAATGAGTTGCAGGTTAATTTTGATAGCTCGAGCATGTAGCAAAATCTGAGTTCAAGCACAGGAACCGCGGAGATATATTTTCATTAACAACTCTATCTCATTGTCTTTTAAACAGTCTTGAATACTCGCCGTTACCTGGCCGATAGAGCAGGGGTTGTGCGCCACATGTACTTTCTAATGGAGAGGTGAGAAAGTTCCGAGAATGATAGATGTGATCCGCAATGTATGAGGATATGTTTTCAGATCGAGTGTACTTGAGATCGGATTTCTTCGCACCTTTATCACTACAAGATCAAGGATAATGAGCTGCAAAATAAAGAACCTGACGCGAAAGTGAATGCTATTTTCTCTTACTTTTGCCTGAATGCTGAACGCCTAGTTGAACCTTAGATTCTCTTTTTTTCGTGCCAACACTTGTGGAAGCAAATAACTCAAATATATTTTGATTATTGGTTTTCATTTATGTATACTGTGAACGGGTTTTTGGCAAAATACTAGGATGCGGATGAAGTGTTGTTGTCCACTTAAAATACAGTTAAATACTTAAAATGAAATTTATTTAATAATTATTGAATGATTTATTAGAATGAATTACTTGACATTATACACAGAAGATTTTTCCTGTGATTTTTTCTGATTCTTATTTATATAGATACATTGATTTAATTTTAACACGATTTTGCGGTCTTTCACTTAAAAAACACAAGACGTGAAAAAGTAATGATTTAGAAAGGGAAATGTGGTGCTTTAAGTAGATGTGGGGGGAGAAGGAAAGGGAAGTGCTTGCAAAGATTGTTCTGCTCAAGTGAAGCACGTTTTTGCTGAGTGATTTTTTACTGCCGCAATTGAGAACATGCAGAATAATGAGAAGTTACTCATTACTACCTGGCTGGTGGGTTCATGAATAACGAAACGAGTAATACGCAATTAACTTTTTCATCCTTCAATGTTGCGTCTTCGTGTTTTTTTTTCTATTTCATCGCTTAGTCTAATCTACTTTGATTCTGTCAGAAAGATCTCGTAAAAAAGAACGGAAGATGATAGTCATTGCGGAGTTTAACAGCAATCGATTTTAACAGCAAAGTATGATATGTTTTCTTTTCTAGCAAAATTCTTCACGATGGATTTTAAATATAGGAATAGTTGTGACTTTTTTACCGTAATTGGCAGATGTCACGACTAGAAGTGAGAATCACAGGTAAGGAAACCATTCAATGCATCTTGTGATTGTCCATTGTTAGTATTATATTGTTATGTCATCACTATTATTTAATTTTTGTGACGACATTTCTTAGCATTGCGTAGGATTTACTTTTCTTTCGTAAGATCATCGACTTGTAAATTTCCACTCTTCAACATGTAGTAATTTAGTTGTTCATTGTTTCTTTCATTGTTATTATATTGATAGCTTCTCATACAGTTGTAGACGTGATATATTTGTGTTATTTAATCTTTAATATTATTAATTGCGTAACTTGTTTATTTTTACATTGTTTGTTTAATAAATAAATAAATTCCTTTGTATGCAAGAGTGCATGTGTGACCCGGAATGAAGAAAGGGGCCTAATGTGCGAACAGAGGTTTTTGGAGACATTTCGGTTAAAGTAAACAAACAACAAAGCACAGATACCTATTTCTTCTTGTTTTCCATAGTTCTCCTTGCGTTTCTCTGGTTCATACGGTCGTATGCTGTAATTTTTTGTCGTATTTCAGCGGTAAAGAGAAACCTGTAACGTATGTTCGTATTTATTTTTACCGATTTTCGTATTTGTTATCTAATTAATAATGGTTAATGGGTATTGTTGCAGATTGTGATGGATATTTTTGAAGATTTTTTACTTGTTTTATAATAAGTGTGACTTATTTTATAATTATTGATAATAATTTATAATCAACGCACATTTAGACACAGGATTTACACATAGTGGATTGGAGAGTTTTGTCCCTATTAAATCTATAAACACATCGAAATTTATTATCAAATATCTTTTACGTGACAAAATGTGCGTATAAATACTTAAAATCTTTTGCACCATCAGTTTCCAAATTAACAGAAGAATTTCGAAGTTACGGGTTTGGGACCCCCACTACTTGATTTGACATAATTTTCTACGCCACAATCGACGGAAAAATGAAAATCGATTTTTTGACATTCTGCATTCATTTTGACATTCCACACATAAGTCAAATATCGATTCATGTTTTTAAAAGAATCTGGCCAATTATTTTTGAAGTTCATATTCCCAGAATTTCAAAATTCTGTTAAAACCATAACCCCAGTATCTGCATCATGTGAATGTAGCATTTAGTGACACTACCTTACATCAAAGTGAATTGATGAACAAAAAATGAAAAATGTATAGGATATCACAGACATGACACCTGATAATCAAATGAGATGGTTTAGGAAACAATCGAAACCAACGTGGGATAATTAACTTTCTGAGTTCTGGTGGTGAAGAAGAGGAAATGCTGAACGGGGACTTTCAGGCGGGTGCTCGGTGCCGCTTGCCCGGTGCGCCCTGAGGACTCGGCGGGGGTCACGGGCTGCTAGGCCGAGGGGCAGTTCTCGACCCCCGCCCCGCCACGCGCCGCCCCGCATTCGGCGCGAGGGACGGTTGCGCGGAGGCGGAGAGAGCAGGTGGCCAACGGAGGGAAGGGGCAGGGGCTTGCGCAGCCGCGGCCGCGGGAGGGGGTGAGGGGGGCGCCGGCCGGAAGCAGGTGCGGGCGGGGCGGGGCGGGGGCGGGGCGCCGCGCGCCGCTCCGCTGCGTGGAAACCTCCGGCTCTTCCGCTGCTTCTTGGTCTTCCTCTCGTTTCCCCTCCGCTGCCGCCGCCGCCGCCGCCGCCTTGGAGCGCGGGGCCGCGGGCGCGCGCCGAGGCAGTCGCGGAGCGGCAGTCCCCAGGCGAGGGTGCGTGTGTGGCGTCGACGCTCCTTGCTCCTCGTGTATTGTGTTGTGACGTGCAGTGCGTGGCGGTGTGAAGGTGTGCTGTTTGCATTGTGCGGGTCTGCGCCTGTGAGGACGGTGTGGTGCGGTGGTGTGAGCGTCGGCTGTCGTGGGTGCGCTGGTGCCCGCTCGGCGGCGGCCTCCTGGGCGAGGGCTGCATGCCCCTGACGGACGCGCGTCGGTGAGTGGTGTGCGCGGCGCGACGGGCCGCGTCCGCCGCTGCATGACGACTCTCTGGACTCTTGGGGGTCCTGTCGACTCTACTAGAATTGCGTCATCTTTATTGTTTGATTCTTTTCAATTCCTGTCTGAATTTTGGATTCAAATTACCGAAGAATATCAGCGTCATGTCAAGGAAATGTGCATATGAACATCTTTAGAATGCGTTACTGAGACTTATCTCCCTACCACAAATAGTCGCGTTATTTCTTTTTGTTTTAATTAAGAGAGTTTGGAGACTCCAACTTACATAGGGGAAACATGATGATTTTCGATTCCTAAAATACAGAATATGTTTAACTAGAATAATGTCGGATTTGAGGGGACTCAAGATTCATTACGCGGTCAATAGGAACTCATAACCAGATAACATTTTTATTCAAATAAACGTCATCATTTCTGACATATTTTCACTAGTGTGCTTCCTAAGTACTCTATTGAGTGAACTGAACGTACTCAAGTGAAAAGTAATTTAAATTCTGATTTATGTTCTGCAATATATGGGACTGCAACATACATAAATTTAAGTGCACAATTTGAGCAATCTCCGAGCAATAATTATTCCTTGATCATTCGTCATTATTGTCATACGCACGAACAGCAAGTTGTATTTGTTTTGCTCATTTATTAAAGTCGTATCGGCAACTGAGGTCATTAGCGACTACTTTAAATACAACTTAACAATATTAGTATGGCAACTTTACAATAGATATAAACATGTTCAGATTTCACTATATATATATATATATATATATATATATATATATATATATATATATATATATATATATGTGTGTGTGTGTGTGTGTGTGTGTGTGTGTGTGTGTGTGTGTGTGTGTGTGTGTGTGTGTGTGTGTGTATGTATGTATGTATGTATGTATATAAATGTGGAGACAGACATTATATGTATTTTTGATGTTACAGAATTAGTTTCCAGTATCCATTGCAATTAGACAATACAATACCCACTACAATTAGATTTCTTAGAAAAGAAGCGCACATGCGACCAACAACACACTTTCCACTACAACAAACTTCACCGTCATGGATAACTCCGAAAAGATGCGGTATTTTTCTTAAACACGTGAAGGGACACATTTTTTATTACCTTATCTAGAAAATTATTTCTTTTTGAACGATCTAGTACATTTTTGAAGTTTAGCGCCACTTCGTAGCACAGATGTCAGACACTTTCGAAGTTGAATTATAACGTGAAACTATTTTCACATTAAAAAGGATGATTTACAAATTGATGAATGTTCACACGGATCCACCTAGTATAATTCATTGACAAGAATTACAATTTTTCTACGGGGGCAGGGACGGCTGTAGGAGTAATGCGCACTCGACCAGATATATCTCTTGTAAATAGATTTTCTTTAATGTTGAATTTAAGATTTGTTTTTATTTGTTTATTTACGATTACTTCTAACTTATTTATTTAAGATATTGAATGACTGTCGTTACTTCAGGAAATTAGTAACATTTGATTATGTAACAGAGGCTCCTGGGGGTAGGCTGAAGCCCCATGAGGCCCTGCCTCTTCTGGACAATTATTAGAAAATGTAAAAACATACATGGGCCTCTTGTAAAGAAAGAGCCTTTTTAGGTGGGAAAAACACCGGTACATTCCTAATAAATTAGGGAAAAAATTATTTTGCCGGTTTGCCTTCAGCAGCATTAAGTATTCGTAGAAAATGTTTGTTGTTTTCTTTCGTAATTTTTCTATTTGTTGTACATGTATATCGCTGCAACTTTATGCGCACTTCCATGACTCAAAGCGTTGTTGTAGTCTCAAGAAGACATTAGCAACATTCATGAACAGTGAGTGCACTGCAATACTGACGGCCGGCGGGCGGTTTCTGCGGACCTAAAATGGGGCGCGATCGCTGGGCCGCGCGAGATAAAATGCCTGACGTAATTTGCGCACGAGTTCAGTCAATTTAAAAATTTGTGTTTTTCTTCATTCATATTCGAAACAATAGATTTTTCTTTGGCAATACCTACATCTTCCCTCAGAGCTTCGATTCACTAGAAGCTCAAATTTCTGGACATAACAAAAGAACGATTGTCAGTAAACACGTTTCTCAGGAAAATGACATTAGAAACATTTATTCATCTTATTGAGAAAAAGACGATTGTATTATTTACATTCTCGTTCTTACTTCGTAAAAAGAGAGAGTATTGTAATCATGGACCTAAAACCTGAGATTTTTTATAGAAAAACGTATTGTCAGTCGTGGTAACAAAAAATGGATAAATCTTCCTGCGTATAGAAAATTACTCCCTCTAACAAGTGTAATCAGAATTCGTCCTTGATATTGACAACTCGATTGACGGTAAAACGTCTTTTACATCCTTGTGTCTGTCCGTCCGTCTAAGCCTAAACTGTTCACCGATTTTCTCAAAACTTGATATATATATATATATATATATATATATATATATATATATATCGATCAATTTAAAATAACTCGATGTTGTCAGAGTTTCAATCGGATATTTTGATTTTTTAGGATACTTTACATGAAGCCTAGACAACATTTTCAAAATTTTATCAAAAACAGCTCCAAATGTTTTTATTAAACATTGTTCCTTGGATAGCGTAAAGGTCGCATAAGTGGTACTCATTTTCATTGAATCCCTGTTGTTGTTGTTGTTTTAAATTGCAAGTATGCAATTTCTTTCGGTGGCTTCAACTACAGTATTGAAGGTAGATCTATGTATATTTCTTAATAAAATCTGTTCTTTAAAGACAGATCTTGAAATTAGATCATGTACAATTTTTCGAAAATATGCGTTTCCGCGTAATTTTGTGTCATAGGCAAATCATTTTTTTTAAAGAATTATTTTCTTGAAAGCGGCTCCAAACTTTTTCTTTAATTTTTCTTCTCGTATATAATATCAAAGGGTGATGCTAATCTCATTTCCAGCGGACTCCGCATTTTTGAAAGTTGCAAGGAAGTTAATATTTCAAAACCAAAAAATGAAGCTAGACTATATATTTTTTAACTTAAATAAAATATGTTCTAAAAATCAGCTCATTAAAGAAGGTCAAGTAAACTTTTTTGAAAAAACTAGTAGTTTTTGTGTAATATATGTTATAAATTTAAGCAATTAAAAAAAACGTTTTCTCAAAAACTGCCCTAAATTTTGTCTACGAAGAACGCTTAAAAGAACGGCGCAAGTCTCAGTTTCTATGAACTCTCTGAAATGTGGAAAATTACTAATTTAGAAATAACGCGAGAAAGTATGTGCACATCTAGTTTCCAAATGAAATGTGGGCGTGGATCGTTCTGTGTTAGGGCGTCGTGGTTCGTCAGACGAAGGCGCGTGAGGGCGGAATGCCGCTGGCGACGCGAGAGCGCCGCCGGTGCGCGGCCTCGCGATGGACCGCGGGGCGCCGCGCGCGCGCGCAGGGCAGCGCAGCTGCTGCAGCGCAGCCGCTGCAAGCGTTTTCTCTGCGTTGCGGGGCGGATGTGACGCAAACCTTCGCAAGCACCTTGTACTCGTCATTTTCATGGCACTTGCGCCCCTCCCGTAACCTTAGATTGCCTTCTTCACTCTTATTCTTCGCTTCCTACTCTTCTCAGCCTTGTGCGGTTTCTTCCTGTTTCCTTGTTGCTCGTTCTCTAGTTTTCCACTTCCTGGTTCTGTTTCATGTTCTTTTCGAACATTCTTCTTTTAGCTTGTATTCTGTTTCATTTTTCTAAAGTTTGTTTTTCTTATTTTTTATTTCAAAATTTACAATTTTGCTCTTCCCTCCAGAGTTACCTTCACATATTATGCTTAACAAGTACTATTAAATCTCGAGTCTTTCGTAAGAGCTTCGGCATCCTACATTCATTACATTTAGAAATTTAATTCATACTTTTTAGATTCTAAAATACTTTTTAGTTCTAGAATGTATCTACAATGCAAACTAGTAACTCCCTCTATAATGATCATTACTGAATTCGTAGATTTATTTTCCTGCTGAAAAGTTTAAATCTTCCATACACGAAATACTGTTTTGCAATTTCATTAATAACAATCGTCGTTCATACAATGAACTAAAAATAAGAGTAGGTACTAAGAAGTGGACGAAAAGAAAAATACGTCTCAGAGTCAGGAAAAAAGATCTGTAGTTTTGTGGATGGTGAATGATTAACTGTCGTCTTGTTTTCCACATCCTTTCATGTTACAGGTCAACTCCGAGAGATACATGTACGGGGAAAGACCTTTACAAGTTAAAAACTCTTGCGACAATGTTTCTTTTTTAATTATTCTCGGACAATTTCCAAAAGGTGTGACGTTGATAAATTAAATTCACTGGAGTACTTTTATTGTGAAAATACAAGGCAATACCATGTGTTGGTTACGGTAAGAGTATGAAGGAATTTTATTATTTCTAAGTTGGTGCAATTCATTCTTATATAGAACATGGGAATTATAATCGTAACAGCCGAATTAACCCAAACAAATAGTGATTGAACCTAGCGTTTAAAAACTGGACATCGCTTTGTTATTGCATTTAATCATTTCGTCTAACTAGAAATATCAACGATTTTGACTATCAAAATGCCTTTCCAAATTTAACCCGAACTAACTTTCGAATGGTTTCCATATTTTCTTGCAATTTTCTAGTTTGGAGTTAACATTGTGCTGTGTCTTTTCTGAAAGTAGGACTTGGGTTTCCTTCTCTAGTTAATTTCATGGTTACACTTTACGAAACCTGTTCGAGCAAACCGCGACTTTTGAGAGTCAGTCTCTCGGTAGAGTTGATGGAGTGTGGGTAAGTAGTTTGCCCGGTCGTTTCACACGCCTAATAGATTGTATCTTCAAGATCCACGACGGCTCGTCCGCGGTTCTTCCTTGCGTTGTGGCACACGGCCATTTGCGCCATGCCTCGGCCTCGCTTCGATTCTCACATGCAAACGTTTCAAATAAAGCAACAAAGTCACATCCTGGTTATGCTGGCATTGAAATGTATTTATTAAAACTATTAACAATAAAAAATTATGTATTTATTTAACTATTGAGGACATCTGGTTAGGCAAGAAAGCATTTTTTTAATTTACATTTTTCATATTTTAAAAATTAAAAATGGAACGTCAGGTACAATATGTAGTAAAGTTAAATATACCCATAGGTTATTTGCAGATTTCAATGGAAAAAGAGCATTTAGAAAAAAAGCAAGAAATGTTTTGAGAGAATTGTTTACATAGAAATTTCGAATCAGTTATGAGAACGGATAGACTAAGATAGGCAGACTCGAAAACAGACGACGTATAGACAGGCAAAAACAATAAACGAGAAATATTAAGTAGGCAAAGAGAGTGACTGATGGACCGACAGATATAAAGACCGACTGACAGTTACAGTCACGACAGATGCCAATAGAATTACTCAGACAAGATAGAACGGCATGTCACAATGGCAGACAAGTAGCCAGACGCACAGGCACGATAAAGTATTTGAAAAACCTATTCTAGAAAATTAAACGCATGTATTAAAAAAATATCATTGAAATTTTTGCTCATTTATAAATAACTCTTCTTCTGTTCTTGTAAAGTTAAAGATAACGACACTATACTTCTATATAATTGATTTCCATGACAACTTCGATCATATACAGGTACGAATTCTTTGAGAGCCCTAAGCTTGAAGAAACTAAGGGGTCCTCTAACAATGTTTAAAAACTGATCAGAAAGTAATCAGTATAAAAGTGAAAATAATCTATGACGGCCGCAATTTTAAAAATTAGTATTAAAATAGTTTTAATATTAAAATGTTTTTAATATTACGAACATTGATAGAATTTTGTTTAAAAAACGTATTACGATTCTCTACATCCCTCCCCGTGACCTCTAAGCACGTGGTTAGCACGATTACCTTATGAATACCTCCTGACCATACGGAGCTCATGATCTAAGAACAGTGGACTCATTACTCGATTGTAAGGAAGACGCCTTCGGCTGTTGCTTTCGAAGTCACGTGCACTTATTAAGTGAAATGTGCGTACTCCCGCATTTAGTGTTTTATTTGCCAAAACAATGATATGTTAGACCTGGTGAATTGTACTACAATGAAAATATTTACACCTTTTTTAATTGAAGCATTTAGTATGCAACACATATTCAATCTACGGTCGTCAATTCGGTAATTTTTGTACTATAGTTATATAGCCGAAACACTGTGCTCCATTACCATATCATTTAGCTCTCTTGTCTTCTCTTTGCTGACCTATTTAAAAATTCCAACGCACAGACAGGTCCAATTAGCAAACTTTTAAATCGTATGTATATGCTAATTAAAGGAATCATTAATATATTCGAATTAGTCATACAAGTACATTTTCGATATACTTTATTAAATAATGAACACAAAGTATTTGGAAATTCATTTCATATTAAAAAAAACAAATACTGCTATATCTGAAAGGAGTTTTCAGAAATATAGTTGAAATGCGATGCTCATCTGCCTATCTGGCGCCTGCATCTTCCATGGCCAGTGTGAATGCCTGAGGAAGCTTGCAGCTTTCGAGAGAGAGAAAACGCGCGGGCCTTCTCGTCTTCAACAGTCATCAGATGCCTGTTAAATGTCTTTGATGAAGCTTTCCCCCTACGACGTACCGTGGCATTAATGTTTGCAAGGTCGTGTACAGTAAGTTAAAAATCCTCTTTCACTGGTTTAATTGATTTTGCAAGAATTGAAATGCGTCAATCATATACAGTTAATTTTATGAATTGCATGTGTGTGTGTGTGTGTGTGTGAAGGGGGCTTAAATATTTGTGAGTTTAAGTGCGAGTATGCATTTTCTCTCGTAGATACATATGTGAATGGGTTCCCCAAACCTACGCTTTCACACTCAGTTGGCCCCGCTTCTGTGGGAAGTGAGAATTAAGACTATTGGGTTTTGTTTTTCTAATATTTTGAGGCACAGCCTTCATTTCAAGTACTTTTGATGTGGTCGAGCTTTCCATAGGCTTCAAGACGCGTTCTTGGTAACGACAGCTACGCGGAGTAGTGTGTAGAGAACTTGTCTTCCACTTACGACTTTCTACGTCTGGTTACAGACAGCCAGAAGCACTCGAAGAGCATGTAGGGTTAAAAGATTGCGCAAGTCAATGAATTAGTAACTAGTACTTTATTGACAATAAAACAAAGTACAATCATTACTGCTTTTATAAAAAATCTAATGTATTGTTTATTTTAAAGATTTTTAACATTACAAAATCTTGAGTTTTTTACCCCAAGAACGGCTTGCTTAACGTCTAACCAAAAAAATAAAAAATAAAAAATGGAATATCCTCCTTGCTACCCTATAAAGGGAACAAACTCCGACGGCCGAAAAGGTGTGCGAGCTAGAACATTCCATAATATCTACACTGCAGAAAACATAACGAATCCCTAAGGAGCATAAAATTCCTGCGAAGTAAAGTCAAACTTATGTTTGTTTAGTTTCTCGCCCCATGTAAAATTCCTTGATTTATGCACACGACTTTGTGGTTTTATGTTTTTATGATTGAACATGCCAAATGACTCCTTCGTTGTGAGTACCAAGACGTTTAGAGATATTTCAGGACAAAATTAAAACAAGGGAGGATTATTGGACCACTCCAGTGCGAACACTCATCAAGTATCCAGGAAGCGATCAAAATACTAATGTCTTTAGTACTGTTCCTGCACAGAGGAGAGAAACATGTACTGCAGCGAAGATAACGCAATAACGTGCTCCTGGTCGCTTCCTGAGGAGCTGGCATAGGGACATAAACGAAAAGTGCGTTTGTTTCCGCACTTAATCCGCTATCGCGGGGGTGACAACTTTCTGCAGAGATAGTCACTGATGAAGAAACATGGTTTCACTGTTACCTGGTCGCGGGCACTTGCGGCGAATGCAATGGAAATGCATGCAACAAATTTCTTTCACTCACTGTTAAATTAAAGTTTCTACGATCGAAGTGGGCGTTGATTTTAAGTGTTCTTAAACACTTCAACGTCTAGTTCACAAACCTATGTGCAACATCGTGCACTTGTTACCCGTGTAACGTATTGATAAAGGCTTTAACACATACCCTCATTTTCCTTCAGGAAATTAAGTGATTAAAATATGCTGTGTGAAGTGTTGTGCTGTTGTCAGTTGTTACATGACCAACGCCAGCTCGAAGCTGCTGGCTACACAGCACATGTTCTCAGACAAGTTGAAGTATAAAAGATTTTGGAACACCCAAATTATCTTTTGGATTTAGAGCAAACTGATTTCCCTTTTGACCCCTCAGAGGAGACTAAGAAGGAAGGAAACAATTTTGGTGATTTAATAATAATTATTAAATATCCAAAGCAGTATTGTGTTAGAAATTGATTAATTATTTTGGAGATGGTATTAAAGTGTTGTCGATCCTGTAGAACAGAGAAATTGTGTATAAATGGAGGTGAGACCGAAAAAGTCTTCACTGATTGAAATTGTGTAAAAATAAGTCTGTTAAGACTCCTGAGAATCTTCAGAAAAGTCTCTCAAGATTCATACTGCATTTTCTTTAGATTTGCGCGAACATTTATAGACGAGAAAATATTTTCAGAGGGTTTGCGATCCCATTATGCCGCAACTTATACTCCAAATTTGGTCGCACACCATTTTCGTTATCGGAAATGAGGTGGACCCGCAATGCAACGAGACGGTGGCGTTGTGGTCGGGGAGGGGCGGGAGGGGGCGGCAAGCAGGACCGACTGAATGGAACTGGACACTGAATCAAGTTTCAGAAAGAACGAAGAAAGAAAAAAAAAACTGTGATGAAAGGAAGGCTACAAGCAGTGGCGGAATCCAGGGGGTAAGGAGGGCCATGCCCCTCCCAAGAGGCCTAGAGTTTTCGTTTGCTAACATTCCTTTATTTGAAAAAATATATTTAAATATTTATGTTAAAATTATAAAAATATTGTATACTAGTTGAAAGTGGCGTCGCCGACGCTCTGTTAACTGTTTTAAAAGTATTTTCATGTGTTGAAAATTTATTTCGTACTTCATTTCTTTCATGCGTCTGCTTTCTTCAAATATGTTCTTAGAGTATCTAGCGTTGAACTTACCAATGAATTGTAATAGCTGTTAATGTTATACTCGCCTTCAAAAGTTCTCAACACCCAATGGCCCTGTATATTACCTCCATACGGGAAATGAACCGGCAATATTGCAATTTCAAAATTATAATCGTAAAATATACTTGCAGGTATTTGAATGATGCGAATCGTTAGAATTTAGTACAGCTATAATTTTTACGTTTTGTTTTCTAATATAAACCTAAATGATCGTCTGTAAGCTGTTGTTCAGCGTTATTCTCTAATCTAATAAAAGATATTCTATAAAACCTTTTCCGAATTAATTGAGAAATATCTTTATATATATATATATATATATATATATATATATATATATATATATATATATGTTCTGAAGGGGGAGAAGGCATTAAAAGGTTACTATTTTGTATGTTTGTATGAAAAAGATATATTTTTTTAAATTTTATTTTATATAGGATTATTATACAAAGTTCAGTTTTTACAACTCCTCCATTTGCTTGTTGATTTACATCTAATACTATAAACTAAATCTAATGATCACTACAATTGACGAGGGGACTCACCGAGCACCTCTAAGAAGCATTAATGTTTGCAAAAATGTTAAGGAATTTCTTGTTTTGGTTTTATTATATTTACCTATGCTGATGTGTCTACCTTGGTTGATGAGGGTTAGGTTGGAATAGAAGTTATTGGCCAGGAATGCTATGTGGTGTGCGATGGGATTAAGGTTAAATTCGTGGTGTAACTGCTTATTGGAAATAAACCAGGGGGCTTGAGTGATGGTTCTTAGAAATTTATTTTGAATTATCTGTATTTTGTTGATGTTGTATTTAGCTGCATTTGTCCAAATTGGACAAGCGTACAGAAGAAGAGGTCTTATGATGGTTTTATACAAGGTGATGCTATTGCTTAGTGAGAGTTTACTGTGATTTAAGAGTGGTTTTAACTGTATTAATTTTGCTTTGGCTTGCTGAACTTTGGTGTCTATGTGTATTTTCCAATTTAGTGTGGGTGTCCATATGGAGGCCAAGGTATTTAATGGCATTGTTATGGGGAGTCCAAGGGATTATGTTGTTGTTCATTTTAAAACGGCGTAGGAAAGGAATATGGTCTGAAAGTGGAAGATTTAGCTGTTGATTTTGAGGGATTGATTTTGATTTTCCATTTCGTTGCCCAGGTTTCTATTTCATTTAAATGGGATTGGATTTCGTTGGCTATGTAATTGATTGAGGGAGTGGGACATGTAGATTACCGTATCGTCTGCAAACTGAGCTATGTGAGTGAATCTTGATGTAGGCATATCTGCTGTATATAAGTTGTAAAGTAATGGAGAGAGAGGTGATCCTTGAGGTAGTCCTGCTGTATAGGTCGGGGGTTAGAATTCTTATTTCTATTGCAACTGAGAAAGTTCTATTGGTTAGGAAGCTTTTGATTATTTGAAGAGGTACGTAGGTGTGCCTATTGATAAAAGTTTATAGTTAGTCCTTCATGCCATACCCTGTCAAATGCTTTAGCGATGTCCATGAAAACTGCTATTGAAAATTGTTTTTTTTTGGAAGGAGGAGTGTAAATGTTCAGATATGCGCAAAGTTGAATGTGCTGTGGATAGTTTGTTTGTGAACCCGAATTGATAGAATGGTATGAGGTGTATTTTTTCTCAGGTATTGGTTTAATCTTGTTAGAATGAATTTCTATAAACATTTTTGCTTAAGTGGGGAGGAGACTTATGGGGCCTATAGTTGTCAGGGATGCTATGATTTGTATTGGGTTTGGGGATAGGGAGGGATGATAGAATGTTTCCAGGTATTAGGGTAGTAGCCAGTTCTTAAAGATGAGTTATATATGTTTACAATGAAAAGCTATGGCAGTATTGGGTAGGTTTTTGAGAATTACATTGTTTATTTATCGTGACTGGGGGCTTTTTTATTTGGAAGGGATTTGATAACTTTTAGAGTTTCATGTGGAGTGATGTACTTAATTTGTTGTGGAACATTAAAATTAGGGGAATTCGCGATGAGTTGAATTTGGAGTGTGATCTGGGTGGGGAGATGTGAGGTTTGGTGTGAAAGTTGATGCGAAATAGTCGGCTAATACTTCCGTTTTATCAGTAGTTGAGTGTGTTTTCCCATTTGAAGTTGTTAGTGGGGGGATTATTTTTTTTTTCTGAGTATTCTTTTCGTGAAGTTCCAGAGTGAGTTATTACTTGTATTTAATGAATGAATGATATTATTGTATTTAGTTTGCTTACAGTGTTCAAGTGCTTTTCTACTGATTTTTGTTAGAGAATTGAGTTCTTTTTTTAATGAGGGGTGCCATCCATAGTCTCCTGGTTTTATTTTTAGTTTCTATAATTTTGATAATGCTTTGTGGTAGTATGTCTGCTGTGTGTTTCCGAAGAGTGATCGGTCGTATGGGGCTGAGTTTGCCTATTGTGTTAATTATTATGTTATTTAGTTGACTTATTGCCTGATCTATTTCCGCTGGTGAGTTAAGTATTTTAAAATTGGGTATTTGTTTTTGGATTAAATTTTTGAATTTTGTCCAGTTTAAGTTGTGAGTATTTAAAGCAGGAGTGGGTGAATGGGGAGGGGGAATTTGATCTGTAGAAATTAACACTGGGATGCGATCAGAATCGAGTTCAAAATGCGGGGTTGAATGAAAATTGACATTAATGTTTGTTATTCCCATGTCTAATATATCAGGAAGCCTGATTGGGTCATAGGGATAATAGGTTGGTTCTGGGGGTGAGATCAATTTAATTCCGTTATTTACTACATATTTTTAGAGTTGGGCACCTGCTGCATTGGTGACTCTGCAGCCCCATTGTACATGTTTGGCATTTAGATCTCCTAAAAGAATGTAAGATGATAAGCGCGAAAGTAAATTATTTAGATCTGTAAAATTTGTTCTTTTGTTGGGAGGTTTATACGCAGCAATAATAGTAAAATTCGGGTAGGTGTTGGTAAGTGAAACTGCTATTGTTTCGATGCCATTAATGGATGTTGTATTTTCTTCGAAATAGGCGATAGTGTTTTTGATGAG
Organism: Acheta domesticus; assembly: GCA_031308135.1. Classification (NCBI taxonomy): domain Eukaryota; kingdom Metazoa; phylum Arthropoda; class Insecta; order Orthoptera; family Gryllidae; genus Acheta; species Acheta domesticus. The sequence continues at coordinate 131,884,199 of JAHLJT010002406.1, forward strand.
TATGATCACTTCCGCCGCCTGGGGAGTTGGCCCTATCCATTCTTTCTGTATTGTAAACCTAGTAGCTTGAAAGTAGCTGGAGGTTTTAAATGAGATTCTGTGATACAAGCAATGTCCAACATTATTAGTTTGGAGAAAATAATGGAGTTCGTTTTTTTTTATTACTGATGCCACATGCGTTCCAGTTCATTAGGATTAACTTATGGTTTGAATTATTTTGTGCCATTGGGGAAACTAAAATTAGAAGTAATTGCTTATTGAATGTTATGAATAATAGTTGGGATGACTGAATTGATGATGTTGATTATATGAGTTATTCTTTGATTGATAATATTATGAATAAAAGGAGTACTCAGAAAGTTGTTGGGGGAGCCTGTTTTGTGGGTTGTGAGTTGGGATGTTTGTCGGGATGTTATTTGGTGGGCGATTAAGAGCTGATTCATGGGTAAAATTTGGTATGTTAGCAGTTCTATGGAGTCCAGGGAAGTGGTAGGCGTTTTGAGGCGGGGGTGGAGGTGGGGGTGGGGGTGAGGTTGGTTTGCTGGTTCTAATGTTTGAAGTGGAGTTTTGGGAAGTTCTAGTTTTATTTTCTGATAGTTTTCTGAAATATTTACATTCATTAGTACGGATATCAGCATGGTGAGTCCCCTCACCGTTTCTGCATTTCGGGGGGTCATTCTTGCTGGGGCAATTTACTGAGTAATGATTCTTGGCACAATGTATACATGAGATTTAGTTGTAACAATTATTTTTAGTATGTCCAAAGTCTAGGCATCGGAGGCACTGGATTATTCCTTTAGTTTTTCGTCTTCTATGAAAAAGATATCACATTAAATTGAAATCGATATTTGCCCGCTTAAGAAATGTATTGTTTAGAATTATTTACAGTTCTTGTTTACTTCATGTTCTTCACATTTAATTTTCTAAGGCAATTTGCAAATTCATTATGGAAAAATATTCATGAAATACTTAAATTTAATACGCTTTTTTTGCAAAAATAACACTCGACAACGTGTGACAAGCTCCATAAATACATTTCATCGTTTATTACTGTAATACTTAATATACAATGCAAATAATATGCCACAGTAACCTTTCTAATCTAGTTATATTATTAGAAAAAATAAATAACTTTAAAAAATACGTTTTGCACAAACACCTCTCCGAGATAGCAACTTTCAGTTGTGAAATATTTCTTCACTCGTTTCTCAGATGACGGAATGCAAAAAACCCTATATTGTCGTGGAACATGAATATATTTTTATAAAAAATTATTTTGATATGTATAATACTAAACAAAATAAGAGTATTTTAAGTTCATTTAGTCACAATGTAAGTTTTCAACTGCAGACATTATTATTGGCAAGTGCAGCTCTAAGCAAATGAATGATGTCTCATCTTTTATTTCGGGTATCACAATTATTTCAGGTAAGTGTAACGTAAGGGCGATTGCATTTTACATGGTGTCCTTTAGCGCGAGTATTAAAATCGTATGATACCATGTCTTTGACGAATTTTACGTAAGAATAAGAACCGAGATATCCTTATAAAACATTTTTAAACCTGAATGTTTGCAAAGCAAGTAACATCAGCTTTTGTCTATGGTGTAATCACTTAGGGGATACACACATCAATATCATGTATTATTTAATGTAATTTATGTTTGATTTCCAATCCAAAGTAGTGAAATTACCGTAAAACAATTTCTATTTTCAAGTTAGGATGTTTTCGTTTTCGGAAGACGAGCAATGCACACAGTGTTTTTCAAATTTCATCGAAATGAAATGGTGTTACATCCACTTCTTCTAGATAAGCAAACCTACGCAAACACTTCGCTAATTCATTACGGATCACTAGATAACCATGCAAGTCATAAAACATTTCAAAGTTATAATTGTTAATATTAATTCTAAATTTTGTAAAATTTCGGAAATTTATATAAAGATAAATATAGAAAACCTATAGGGATCCTCTTCTGTAAAATATCGTTGCCAAATTTAATTTTGCTTATTTTTATACATTTTCTTACATTTTTTCATTTTTACATCTTTACACTTTATGCAAAATTGCCAATTACGTTTTGGATATACGTCTACTAACGCATTTCCAGTGATATTGCATTGCACATTTATATTTTTTGAATTTTTAATAAATATTGTAAACGATATAAACAATTAAATTTTTAAACTGCTTTAAGTGGGGAAACTTTCACTCAAGTTAAATGTATTTATAAAGTAATTTAAGTAAAGTACTAAAAAATGAAATTAAGTATAATGACTAGCGCCTAACCTGTTTTGTACTGCAGGTTTTAAGCGCTGAACGACGCAATCATTGCTTGTATATCCGAATTAAATGATTTTGAACAAAATCAATCGATGACGAAAACTGAAAAAAATCATAGAGTATATGAATCTTCTTGTAGCCCGGTGAAGGTGTTCGAGAATTTTATTTTTAAATCCATGTCGTATGTTGACTCGGAATTGGTGTAATGATAGTGTAATTTTCATTTATTTACATCTCAACCCGATCCTGATGTAAATATTAAAAGGTAGAGGTTTTTGAAATTCATTGTGATAGAGCAAATGGACTCATTCATCCGACTATTTCTCTCAGAGAAACAATTATAAGATAATGTCTTCGCTAATTCATTACGATATTATAGCTATCTTTTGGAAAAACAACAAATGATTAATTCTTTCTGATTGTAGAGGAGATTTTTTTTTTAAATTGTACGTATAGTGGCCAATGTGAATATGTACTGAACTGCACCATTCTACATTTACCTACTGCTACGATTTCGAACATGCTATTATAGTTTAAATGTGTTGCAGTCTGTTGAGCATGTCGAAAAAGCGGAAGCCATTTTCAGACTAAACATCTAACGGAATTCTGCCACGATGCACGATACTTGATATTAAATCTTTTGAAAGTAGTTATTAAACCAGAATTGTCATTTTCTTTGAATCAATTATATTTTCATTTCTTCTTTAAGCAGGTCTCGCGGTAGAACAAAGCCAATGTCATTTAGCCCATATATACGAAAATAATATAATTTAGTCCTGATTTAGATATTTAATTAAATGAGTGAAAACACTTGAGCTCCTTTGAAAGGTGCTAAATGCCATTCTTCCCGTGGGAAAGAATCTCTCAATCAGTTGCGGTGTCTCAGACAAAGGAAGGGAGGAATGGCCTCTTCACATATTTTCTTCTTCTTCTGGGTGTAATTACGGAATAAAATATCTACTTTTAGGTTTCATGGAACGATTTTTGAGTTAATAATGCCATTTATTTTAACCTAGTTTTCAACTTCACGTGCTTTAATGGACGCGAAAACGATTGAAATCTTTCGAATTTGGTTTGACAATGAACTATTCACTCTCTCGGGTGTTAATTGCTCAAATCTCTGAGAGCTCCTGTAACTAAAAGAAAAGAGTTTTTAACGAAAATATATGGCACAAGGGGACGTTCTCCTCTATGGTAGTGCCATCTATTGAGTTCTTTTTGAAGCAGAAGAACACGTCATGGATGGTGAGTCATGTCACGCTCAGGTAGGCAAGAGTCAGACGTGTGCAGAGCAGCAAGTAGGAGAAATATTATAATGTGGGCTGGGGGAAGCCATGGGAAAAGGGAAAAAGCGAACTTATAAATCTTTCCCTCTTGTCCGACAGCAAGTCGATGCACGTAATTTAATTTGATGTACTATGTTTCTTTTACCTCTTCACTCCTCTTAAGAAAACTGCATGAGCCGCTACTGTTACAACTAATACGTACTCCTTAACGGATTTTGATAGCCCCAATCAAAATACAAAAAAAAAATTTAAACCTGATTTGAAACAGGCCGAAACATTATTGAAATGGCGAAGACTGCACTGTTTGATTTGCAACCTACATGATAGTCGCTCATTGTGAATTTCTTTATGTGTTCGAGAAAACGTGTGTTCGCGTGTGTTCAGATTACAACTTCAATTCCAAATACATTTCCTGGCACTTGAGGTGTGATTGAACAAATCTATAAGAACGAGGTTTATTGTCGGGGAAGGTGAATTTCTGACGTCTAAGTTTACTTTTTGTTACTTCTTTTCTCCAAAACCATAGAAAGCCACAAAACGACTACTTTTCGAGTGCTGACTCGTAGCGTTGCAAGTAGCACGCTAGTTTTCTACAATGTACAGCGGTTTGAATCTCGGTCCCACCCGGAGCAATTTGTGGTGGACAAACCGTGCGCGGTCGATATATTCGTGGTTCTCCAGTTTCCTCTTCTTCTCATCTCCATCTCCTTTCACTTCACTCGCAACATCAGCAAACGTACATAATCAGCATTATTACGTTTTAATATTAGCGCCGTATCAAGAACTTACTAGTACTTACATTCACATTCTACATAGATTCATATCGACGACCGCATACCGCCCTCCAAAATTAATGTCAAACGGGAAATAGATATTCTTTGGTTTAGACTAACTTGGAAATTCCTTTTGAACAACGCAAGAGATGTACCGACGCATTGGCCATGATTAACCTTTCTGTCAGAATTTTTTCATGGAAGGCGAACCTGTTGATAACAATTTTGTCATGAAGATTTGGGGGGGGAATTATAGTGTGAAAATATTAGCGAACAGCAGGAAAGTTAGGCATTAATGTAAGGCATATGGGTTGAGAAACATGGAACCTTTCCCCCCTCATCCTAGGGATAGAGCTGTCATTTTCGAAACAACAGCCAATTCTATCGTCTCTATGAAGTAAATGAGAAATAAATTAATATTGTGATTTAGAGATTTACTTTTAAGGTTTCTTCTGACCAGTGAAGCAATAACATTTAGCGAGATTATTAATTCATATTTTGTCAACATTTTTTTAATGGAGTAGTACTGCAAGCAATACATATACAAAGATTTAGAGAATTCTCTTCGAGATTTATTTTTATAGATAAACAGAAGTAGCTTTAGTCCCGATTATTAATAACTATTTTTGCCGATTTGTTTTTTGTGATTGGAAGTTCTGCTTACTCGTGGCGGTTGGAACTTCAACATTTTTTTAATGATACAAGTTTTGTGAAAATATTTACAAAAAGCATGAAAGCAAGTCATTGGTATAATGCTAATTTGTTGAGAAAATGGCGACTTTTTGTCTTAGGAATAGACCTATATCATGTTCAAGGAAACTGTCTTCGTACCGTCTCCCTAAAATGAATGACAAACAACAACAAATAAATAAATATTGCAAATTTTAAAGAACTAACTCTGATACATTTTCTTAATTACCACTTTAACCGAGATTACCAAATAATATTTTTGTCACCTTTTGTGTGGACGTCCAGCAGGCTAGTGAAAATTTTGTAATTATATCTTTCAGGAATAATGTGAAAATATCGACAAAGTACCGGAATGCGAGTCATTGATGTAATACAAATTTGTTGAGAAACATAGCGACTTTTCCCTGTGAGCCTGAGAAGGGAGCTATCGTCTGCTCATCGGAGGCTCCTGGCGATGGGCGAGCCCCTCCCCGTGGTGTGACGACGCAGTGCTAATGCGCCGCTGGCCAAGAGGCGTCTGGGCGTAAGAAAGTCGGCTTGTGGGAGCAGGGCGGCGCGTGGCGCGCGCGGTCGCACGGCCCGGATCCCAGCGCCGCCGCCGCCGCCGCCTCCCACGCCTAATTGGCGCAGGCGCCCGGCGCCCTTGGCCCCCGGGGAAAGCGCACATCCTCGCCCCGCCCCTCCCCAAACCGCCTCGCCCCCGCCCCCGCCCCTGCCCAGCCCCACATCAGAAGCTGCATCATTTTGTCAGTCATGTAAAGTGGCCAGCGCATGAATGGGGACATCTCGCCTGATGATCGCATGGCTTGTCTGAGACCTGGCGGTCTGCCTGGGCGTGAGCGTGCATGTTTTCTGCTTGTGCCTGCATGTCTTCCTCCGACAATGAATGTCCGTTTCTCAATGAGCATGCCTGTTTGTTTCCCGCCATCTCTTACATTCTCTCTCCATTTCTTCTCATTCTATCATTCTCTCTTTCTCATTCTCTCTCTCATTCCCTGCCCCTCATTCTCTCTCCCTCATTCTCTCTTCCTCATTCGCTTTTCATCATTCTCTCTCTCCATACTCTCTCCCTCATTCTCTCTTCCTCATTCTCTCTTCCTTATTTTCTCTTCTTCATTCTCTCTTCTTCACTCTCTCTTCCTCATCCTCTCTTCTTCATTCTGTCCCTCATTTTCCCTCTCATTCTTTTTCGGTCTCCCTACCTTTTATCTTTTACTCTGTCTCTTCAACTCTACCTGTATCACACTGTGTCAGTGCGACCCTCTATGTTGATCTGACTAGGTCGGATGTTTTTTGTGTCGGTCCATTTCTGCCTATTGATTGACTTCCTCTGTTTTGTCTTAACCGTTTGTGCGGTCTACGAGCGTAGATGAAGAGAGCAGTTTCACAGTGCACATAAGAATTTATTCAGTTCTAATTACCACAAGTCATGTGGCATTCAGGAATTAAAGTTTGCAAAACTTTAATTAAACTCTTCCAGTTCTTTGGCTGGATAGCCTGCTACGTGGCCTCGGCCGACCAGTGGTGACCCAGCCTCTCGGCCATGGGATAAGGGATTCGTGTGGTTAGCATGAAGACAGCCCTTCACCGTATATACTGGTCTTCATAACCGTAGGGTGGGCTTTCTCATCGTCACACAGCAATAGATACTGGAAAATTTGTAAGGAAAGCGCACAGGTATAATTTGCCTTGGTCGGGAATCGAACGCGGGCTTGCGCCGTGGAAAGCGAGTACGCTAACCAATGACCCACCAAGGGAGACTTTCAATTCAACTAGTTTCTTAAATTTCGTGAAAGAAAATAAACTAGTGGTGCTACAGAAGCATATACTTTTTCGCATTATCTCTAGATTTGCGATTTTCGCCACTGAAGTTACGAAAAATTGCAAATTTAGAGTGCAATGAAAATAATACCCGCGCCATTCTTTTAACAGACCCTTTTTCCATCTTAAAAAAATATTTAAAGAAAAAATTGGAGCAGTGTTTGAGATTTTTTTTAAAAATTGCATTAATTTCAAGCACAAAAATACGTGAAAGCTAGTAGTTTTTTAAACTATACAAAAATTTTTTAAGAGATGATTTTTTTACAATAGACATCGACTAAGGCAAAAATTTATATCTTCAATTCTGAGGTTTTGAAATGTTATTTTTTTTCAATTTTCGAAAATACGGAGATTGCCCAAAATAGGACTAGTACCATATTTTTTACAGATCCTTGATACATACGAAGAAACAATTTTAAATTAAAAAATGTGCAGTTTTACAGAAAAAATGTATTTATTCAATAGGTTTACAATGTATTTGTATACATTTTCCTATAACCATTATACATAATTTATTTTTTATATGGTTACATTATTTTTATTAATTTGAAACAATTGATAAAAATATGAACTAGTTGTGTTAAATCGACTGAATGGCTTAGACGCTAGCGTTGACTAGTCAGACAGACAGAAGGTGCCGTCAATCAATGTTTCGGTTCAAGGACCCACAAATTCTGGCTGGCTACACCACGTGCTAGAGGAAGTTGTTTACTATGCACAACATAATTTATCGACTTTTTTGAAATCAGGGCCCGGGCATAAGAGGTTTTTCTGCCAAAAATTCATTTTCCGACACACATTACATATATTTTACTTCTAACGAAGTGCGAGAAAGTAAGGTTACGCCTGGCCTTCGCGTATGCGTGTTTCTCTTTCGTACATAAAACTCTTTCAGAAACGAAGGAAGTAATGTTAAAGAACCAAAATATATATGATTGAATTTTAACAACTATTTTAGACTGAAATATATTAATTCATATATTTGACGTACAGGCCCGGTGAAAAATGTATGGTAGATAGCTCCACCCACACGAAAAAATCCGAATGTTTAAAATAATCTCTCTGAATGTGGACTGAGAGAAATATTCCATAAATTTCAAATACCAGAAATGAAAAATTAAACTTTAACTACATTTTTTACACACTGGAATTTGTCGATTTGCATATAGGGAGAACTGGAGTAATTCTGATAACGATCTTTCTAAGTTTTTAAATATAAAGTACTTTCTTTTGCTAGGTACATCGTTTGATAATAATTGTCAAATGATTAAACAAAATAAAAGAGTTTTTGTTATATTATGTAGCGACCCGAGACCGCGTGTACTCCCTCCCGGTATATTATCATTTAAACTAATGGCTCTAAAACAGCACGTACTTTCTCGCCTTTAGTAATGGTTATGTAATACTATTTATACCACAGTTTCTCTCCGAATAAGTTTATCTCAGTCATCATGTTTTGTAAAAAGTCATTTGAAATCGTAAAACATTTGGTAGGAAAATTAGTTTCAAGTGATAGGATTTTTATTCAAAACTTTAAATGAAAATATATTTATTTGGTAAAGTAAAATAATTAAAAGTTAATGATAATACGATACTGATACCGTTGACAAACAAATGTAAATAGATCGAAAAATAAATAGTAGTAATTATTAAACATTATAGTAATGTAAAATTCTCCAAATATACAAAAGTTTTAGTTTATATTACCGCAAATGATAGGCAACCGTCATAACGCTTTCTGTTATGAGTGCAGCTTTCACAACAATTGGTTACAATAATCAACAATGACCGCTCATGTGTTCGTTTTCACATTTTAACACAATTCAAGGACGCAAATTGAAATGAAATAACATAAATACAATATCAATATCATAAGTAATAATAAAATGAAGTATGAAAATATCATACAATTTCATACTTACGTAACACCCAACTGCTTACATACACCAATGATTTTACCATTGATTAACGAAGCGCAGTAAATTGGGAGCGGTCGACTATTTTTGTCGCCAAATTACTAAATATTACTCGTATTTTCGTAAAATTCAACATAACCTTATTTGAAGATCTGTTTTGATGAACACATTTCATTAAGAAAACAAATTGTATCTTCATCATTGTAGAAGTAAAATGCCGAACAAATTTTCATTTTTCAATTTTCGAAAAATCAGGGTTTTCAACCAACATAAGATCTGCACAATTTTCTTAAACGTCCTTCAGACAATCCAACTACAAAATTTAATCAAAAGTAATTGACACTTTTTTTTTAAATTTTGAAAATGTTCCAGGGGCTTCATGTAAAGTACCTCCAAGATTAAAATACAATCGGTTTCTAACTCAAAGAGTCGCGACATCAGCCAGATCGATGAGGGAATATCTATTTTGGAGAGAATCTGCTGAAACGGTTTAGCCTCTAGCGTTGTTCACAGACAGACGGATAGATGTTTTGCCAGGAATCGATTTTTCGGTATCAAGAAACCACAAAACACGGGTTCTGGCTACACCAAGTGTTAGAGGAGTTTTTTTCTAAATGTATCCACTTTTTCGTTGCTTGGACCTGTAATACGTTTCTCCCGAAAATTCGCCGTTTCTTCGCGCACCATTACGTAACTTTCTCTCTACCGCGGTAGTGGTAGCGAGGAAAGTAAAATACATCAAATTAATGGAGGGGATTATACACACAATTATTTCTGTTTTACAGATGAGTAGTGCCAACGCCATCTACGTTAATGTGTAGTTAAGTCCACTTGAGTGTAAATGTCGTTGGTAGTACGCATCAAATCCCAAGACAGTGAGGACAAATATGCGCAGTAGTGTTTCTCCAATCGTTTCGATTGACAAGGACATTGACAGTGCAGTCTCGGAGAAAACATCGAGGTCCTACGATTGAAGGGAGTCGTTCGATGGCATCTTCTATCTAACATGATGATTGAAATTTTCGGTTGAGCAGAAATATTAAGGAACTCGAGACGAGTCTGTACGTTGTGAATTCATATGAAGAGATAAAAGAAGTGACTCACGTGTCGGCAGCTTCTCATGATACCAAATTTCAGGAGATTTGGCGTATGTCTTCAAGCCGTTGTTGAACTTCACGAATTTCAAGTTCTTTGTCTGCGACAAGTTTCTAAACATCTTGATTCAGGATCAAGCAAAAGCTGTAAATTAACACCAGAAGATTTCGTCAGGAAATCATACTTTGAAGTTTTCTATCAATTACTCGCATCCTTAAAAAGGCGATTTGATAACAAATTCGCGAATTTTTACTTTCCCGTATACGTACGTATACACGGAGTGATATATGTAGTATAGGGAAAGTTATGTAATGCTGCGCGAAAAAATGGCGAATTTTTGGCGGAAAAAAATTCATTGCGGGGCGGTGATAACGAAAAAGTGGATAAAACCAGTTGCTAATTTAAGAAAAAAACTCCCCTACCACGTGGTGGTAACCAGAAACCCTGTTTTGTGGGTCAATACCGGAAAACCAACTGAAAGGAAATCCTGTCCGTCGGTCCGTCTCCGGTCCGTCTGTCCGTCCGTCCGTCCGTCCGTCCGCATGTTCGTCTGTGCACACTGCTAGCAGCTAAACCATACGTACGATTTCTTCCAAAATGTATATTCCCCGGTCGATCTGGTTCTAGTCCAAGCTTTGAGATTTTGAAAAAGATGCTGTGAAATTTGGGGGTACTTTACATGAAGCCCCTCGGACATTTTCAAAAACCGCTCCAAATTTTTTCTTTAGAGTAAAATACACTTATAGAGTAATATACACCTATGAAGGTGGCATAGGTGCGATTTTCACGGATAACTCTGAATTTTCGACAATTGCAAGAGTTTAAAATTGTTTCGGCGTCTTTCTGGAACTACAAAATTGAAGATAGAGATTTTTCTTTTAAAGAAAATCTGTTGTCAAAAGTGAGTTCTTTCATTAAGGTCATGTATACGTTTTTGAAAATTTTAGTAGTTTTCGCGTAATATTGCGTGCAATACGTGCAGTTTAAAAAATTACAAAAACAAGATTTTCTCAAAAACGGCTCCAATTTTTTTCTTTAAACTTTTGGTAGATATAGTGTCTAACGTATTTTATGAGATGACAAAAACGCCATATTGCTCTATAATTTTGTTTTCTCAAAAATTGCAAAAATGTAATTTTTTTTACTTGTCTCTCACGTCGTTAATATTTACATTAGCCTTGATTTGTTGATATTATTATATTACGGAATACATGAGCTTTAAATAATATCAAGTAAAGTTTCTCGAAAACAACCGTTTTGAAAAGTAGCTCGAAATTCCGCATTTTCAGAAAAAATCAAATGCCTTTCATCTCATATATGGCTGCAAATTTTGTCTTCAAACGTTTGTAACGGATAGTGCTAATTGCATTCTTTATAATGACGTAAAGTTTATTTTGAGTAATTTTTTGTTTTTTTAAATTACATAAATGTAACTTTGTTGAAAGATCTCTCACATCTTTAATATGCAAATCACCATCAATTTGTAAAGATTATTATATTTGTGAGTGTACGTGCTTGAAATAATTTCAAATAAAGTATTTTGAAAACTGAAATATTTTCTTAAAAAAAATTAAGAAAAGACAATAGTATATTATGCAATTAGTTTATAATGATGCCCTTTCTTGCACGAATAAGAAGATATTACCGAACGAACGACGTTAGGAGTGAGTTCGGTAATATCTTCTTATGAGGTCAAAAAAGTAACATTATAAACGAGTTGCATACACTATTTTTTGTATAACAGTATTATAAGGATTTAAGGAAGCGAAATTAATTTGGATGTTAAGTTGTAATTCGTAGTTGTAGTAGTTCTCGAATTCATGTTTTGACGTCATGAATGCTACCTAAGCAACTAATTTGTTTACAAATGGCAATTAGTTTGAAAGTCGCGATTCAAACATAATGGATTTGTCCAGAGAAATTGTGGAAGAAGCTGCAAAAGCAGAAAATGCTATGATACCGTTTTTCGGATATGGATCGTTTTTCGGACATGGATGAATGAAAAACATGCAAATTTATTATGCGAAGCTGTTGTTCTTTCGTATCTGTGGGGGTAGGTTGGTTAAGTTAGTGTAATGCACATGCTAGAGTAAAGACATTTGTTAATTTAATGCATGCTTTCTTAAACATTAAGTCCACAGCATGTAAAGCGTCGACACTATGGTGCACTTATTCCAAATTAAAGGCAATGTTAAAAATCAAAGACAATATTGATTTTGGAACTTTTCAAAAAGTAAGTTTACTTATGGAACAAGCAACTGTGAGATATCAACCTATAAAGGCAATGGTATTGTCCCAACAAGAAGTAAACATATTTCTTACAAAAGCTGATGATGAAACTTTTCTTTTAATGAAGGTGTAATACTGTCAATGGCAATAATAGTTAAGTTTTATTATTAACTGATGTATTGTATTAATAACTGGTATGATTTTCAGGTTGTTGCTATTTTTTGGCATATTTGGTGCTTGTAGGCGTGTCGAATTGTACAATTTGTGCTTCAAGGTGTGAAAGAGGAAGTTCTGTTGCGATAGTGAACATTAAAGCGACAAAAATTGACAAGCCCAGAACATTTACTATCGTATCCAGTGAAGAATTTAATTATGTTGAAGTCTGTAAAAAATACATTTCCTTAAGGCCCTCACATCTTAAACACAAAAAACCTTTTTTGTTTACAATCATGGCAAATGCATATACAATCCAATTGGTATCAATACATTTGCGAAAATACCAAAAAATATTGCAAATTTTTTAAAATTACCAAATGCAGAATAGTACTCTGGTCATTCGTTTAGGAGAACATCCGCGACGTTTCTCGCAGATAATGGTGGTGATATCACTACACTTAAACGTCATGGATGATAGCGGTCTGCAAGTGTCCCCGAGTCCTACATCGAAGAATCGGTGAATAACAAGATTCAAATAGTTAAGAAGATATTGGTTAGTGCAGAAAGCAAAGAAAAAGCAAGCATTTTAGATATAAATGCATGTTCTGGAATGTCACTGACCAATTTATCTAATTGTACAATTAATATACATGTTCACAAGAATTAATTTGATGTTTTTGTTGTTCTTATTATGTTGTTCTTGTTATATTACCAAATAAAAACAAAATATAATTTTTTGTTATTTACGTTAGTAAACACGCACTTAGCCCCTTAGCAATCAACCATCTAAACAACGCTTTAAGAACGCGTCCATAGCAACGGCCATTAAATACTCGGAGTCCATTAAAAATATTTTTGCGGACTAAAAATATCTAAAATCGGACTAAAATCTAAAAATATTTTAGATTTATCAGTGCTCGTAAATCTTGGGATAAATGTGATTTTGACACAAAACACAATTTTTGGGAATAAATGTAAACAATTGTCAGCGGAATATGTACCCCTTTCTGTTATATATTGGTCACGGTCAAGTCTGCAAGTTCTTATCCCCAGCAAGCACCAAATACTCCAAAAACAAGATTGACCTTCAAAAGCAGGTATAAGTGATCGTCAGCCTCTAGTAAGAACTTAGTTACTTGCTCTTCCGATTATTTAGACTTGTAATTAGCTTAGTTTTTTTCTTCAAATATTCAATAAGTTTATAATAGTATATTCATATAAATTTTAAATAATTAGCCTTCAGTATTTACTATTATTTCAAATTATAGGGAATGAATAACTTACGTTGATACTCAGTCTTCTCATGTATTTTTATACATTTTTTCAGCATACTAAAATATGACTAGAGGCTAGTTGGTTTGAATGTTTTTGATTGTTCGTTCAAAAATGCTAGAATAAATCTTCGTTTATGCCTCGAACATTCCTTTTCGTTCGTCAATCACAAAATAAACCATACGCTTTTTCATAATTGGTTACAGATTTAGAAGGCATCAAACTATATCTTGCATCGTCTGCTTCCTCCAGAATACCATTGGCACGAAAATATATGCTGATACTTCGAAATTTTAGGACATTTTTTCTCAATCAGCTTGTATTAGCAGTAAAAGCATTCAACTGTTTAATCACAAACCAAGTATCTAGTACAACTAACCCATGCTACAGAAAACCGAGAGTAATGACAATTTTTTCTTAACTCATTGAAGTGAAAAAAGTTTATTTTGAATAAGCGATAAACTAGAAATAACAAAAAACATTCTATGTGACTCGTCCTCTATTAGTCTTTAAGGACTCGTGATATAAATAACTATTAAAGGAGTAATAAATTAATAAATCAGCTTTTAAAAGTAAGTTTTTCATAACGTATTTGATTTTACTGCGAACACTGCAATCTATTTACATGGTACCACTGCCTTCTTTAAACTCCATAACTGATAATATATAGGGGCCGTGACTATTACGTCAGTGATGGCTCATATTTCGTGCAGAAATAGCAATGACGTAATGATTCGTGCAATAATATGCCATATTATGAACGATTTTTTTAATGGAAAAGGGTTGTTTATAATGCTGGTGCACCACTAGTTTTACTTTCCCGTATTCGTACGTATACACGGAGTGATACACCGAGTGAGTAGTATAGGGAAAGTTATGTAATGCTGCGCGAAAAAAATGGCCAATTTTCGCCAGAAAAAAAATCGTATCCGCTGATAACGAACTAGTGGTGCTATAGAATGGCACAGACTTTCCCGTCAAGTAAAATTTCTCGAAAACACAACCGTTTTCTGTGAAAAGTAGCTCAAAATTCCACATTTTCAGAAACGCTCAAACACCATTTTCTCATATATGGCAGCAAATTTTTTCTTCAAACTTTTTTAACGGATAGTGCTAGTTACACTTTTTAATATGACGTAAAGTTTATTTTGAGTTATTTTTTGTTTTTTTGTAACTTTGTTGAAAGATCTCTCTCATCTTTAATATGCACATTACCGGCAATTTGTAAAGATTATTATATTTGTTAGTGTAAGTGCTTCAAATAACTTCAAATAAAGTATTTTGAAAACTCAAAAATTTTCTCTGTAAATGAGCTTTAAATTTTGCATTTTTAGTAGCGATGAAACGCAATTTTCTTTAAAACGGCACATAATTTTTAAAAGAAAATTGCCATTTAGGACTAGGTTTTTGTGTTCTTTAATATTCTAAAATTAATATTTCCGTTCAACCAATACGAAACCGAACAATTAAGAAAATGTCAAAAAAATCTGCTTTTGGCGGTGATAGATGGCAGCTGGCAAGAAAGAGTATGCGGTACTTCCAAATAGCTAGCGAAGACCCAAGGAAATAGAAAACTAATATGGGAAGGTCTGTGCCATTCTGTAGCACCACTAGTTTTAAAATAGAACGATTCGCTCTGGGACACCCTGCCAATAAAATTGTACACTTTTGATAGAGGTTATTACTGAACGACCGGGACGTGTTTTTTAAACTTTTGAAGAGACAAAATGAATCGGCGAAAAACTTCGGGGAAGTCACAGTTTTTTTGCAAAAGTGTGAATGAACAAGAGGGCTTACTCCAGAGTGTGTACGTTTTGTTTGCATGCTGATCTCGATTCCTGAATTGTCCTGTTCAAATGAACGACGTTTCTCGGCATTGCGTTGATCGTCAACGTACGCAATCAACCATTTTTCAAGATCGGCTCAACAGTATTGCGATTTTACATGTGTATTGCGATATGACCGACAAAATCGATTTGCAAAAATTGTTGAATGAGTATATATGAAAAATGTAAACTGGAGCGCTGTTTTTATTGCAAAAATGAACTTAAATGAAGATTCAGAAATAAAATGTGATGACAAATAAATGTTATAACAATTAGATAACAATATAGTGATAAAAATTACAGTCAAAAAGTATTTTTTTATGTTCCCTTCACATAAATTTTCGCCGGGAGATAGAGGAAAGGCGAAGGGAGGGGACCTCCAACCAGGTCAACTTCCTATTTGGATTTAATACCAAGAGTCGGCCATGTTTGTGAAACTAATAATTAACAATATAAGATGAAAATTCATTGCATTTGATTCGCCAATTAAAGGAAATGGAAGAGGTTGTGTGTGAATTATTATTAACATGTAATGTTATTTTAACGTGTAATGTCATTTTTGACGTATTGGGGATACATTTTCTCTCTTGTTAATAAACTAATTATTACTCTCGTAACATTACTGTAAAATTGCTGTTATGGTAGGAGATATAAATTAAAAAGCTCATTTTGTCTTTGATAAAGAACATAAATGTAGCACAAACACTCAACGTATATGTCTTTGTCATTTCTCAAACTCTCTCGAGCTAAGGCATGTGAAAATCTTAATGTGCGGGTTGTGTTTGTTTCAAGGAGAGTTTTTGGAGAGAAAGGACATATTTGGGAAAAGAGGCGTGTGCTGACATTCTTTAATGTACAAACATTTTTCTGTGGTAGGGAAAATATTTTTCGAAAAACAAAGGAACTATTTCAACGTTAAACATATCCGAAAACGAGTTTATTGTTCTAGCAACTAATCCAATTCTACAATTATATTTATATTCGTGGATTGGATTGGTCTGTTGAGAGAGAAGGCTGAGTTTCTTCACCTCTGAAAAAGAAAGAGAGTTAGTGAAGAAGCAGTAGTCTTTCACAAAATATATCATAAAATTTTATAGATTACCTAGATGTAAAAACTTGCTACACTCAGAAGTATGAAATTCAACATTATCTGGGGCGTGCAGTAAAAACTTGCTAGAATTTGATCAGTCGGACCTTGTGTGATACCTTCATTTCGGAAATTCTTATTTCATTCTCATTTTTGCATCTGTCTTTTATTGAATTGTGAAGTTCGAGTGCTAACGCTAGAGATTTTCTCACTTTTATTTTATTATGTAGTTCGTACATTGATGACTTTGGGATAGAAATGGAAGATGAAAATTCCATTTTTCTTTTTCCAGAGCCATTTAAGAGAAAATACTGTTACTACACAAAAGACCTTCCAGGACGTCTCGTGGTACTTAGACTTGTCCCAGTCCTTTATCTTTACATATTCGTCTATGGTATTCCATCTCGGTGCTTGTGCTATTGTTCTGAATATGGGATCGTATTTTGAAATAAATGTGCATGACATTATTTATTAAAATTGTATTACACTATTATATTAAACTTATAAATGTTATATATATATATATATATATATATATATATATATATATATATAATGTGCGTAAGTATTTTTGAGGGATAGATTCCACTAAGAAAAAATCTATCTCAAACATATTCTTGGTGGGAGTAATCCAAACATTTTAAAACTTCTGCAATTTTCGAATACTGAGAGAAATCGGAGAAATTCTGATTTGCGTTATTTTTACAAGCGTTCTTTGCTGTATCTAAAACTAATTGACGAAATTATTTTTTCTTTCTTTTTTGAAATAACATTTGAAAACCTTGTTGAGGCTAAATATACACTACCTCGTAATTTCAAAATATTCGATTGAATTTCAAGGGGCCACGACATTAGCCAGATCTACTGGAAATATAAATTTTGTTGAAAATTCTGCTTACGGATTATCCGCTAGCAGGGTTATTGGCAGGTAGATGTTTTGCCATAAACCAATTTTTCGGGATTAAAGGTATACCAGTCTTCTAAAATAACATTAGAGGAAGTAATTTTCTTCTTATTAACGCCAGAATTATCCTCGTTTTGGATATGAGAAACTCAGAAAACGTGTTTTTTCTGTTTAAAGTCGCCTTCTTTTGTGCAGAATTGTATATTTTCGCAAGCAAAAAGCCAAACATTTATCCTTTCTTTGGCGACGGCCAATTTTCGTTTCATTAATACTATTTTAAAAATCACAATTTCTACTTTAGTATTACATCGTTTTAAATGTTGATGCATCGATAAATGTTGATCGTTTTAAATGTTCAATTTTCTAAAAGTGATATGCGATAATAGAACGTGTTAAAATTTAGACCCAGGATTCTGCACTTCAAACATGTTTATGGAGATATAGGTCCGTAAGATGGAATAATTAACAGAAATTTTAAGATAGTTATAATTGTTCGTTTCAATTTCACGCTACAAAAGTGTAAGTAAGTGGAATAATTAACAACAATTTTAAGATAGTTATAATTGTTCGTTTCCATTTCACGCTACAAAGTGTATATGCTGTATTTAAATACATCTAGTTCATCTTTACTTAAACTTAATATCACATAGTAGGTGTATACTATTGTTCAATTCACATTACTTTTGTGCAAATTATACTTATAATTTATCTCTCAGAAAATTAGTTGTAATATTCTCTGGCGTTTTTCGTCATGATTTTCATCGATTCATGCAGTGTTCTTTTTGGTGGCGGCACAAACTGAACGATTACACTAGTTGAGCCGAGTGCCAACTATTAATGAGGTTAATGCGTGTAGTTAGTGGTTGTGGATAGTTTTCCCAAGAGGTCTACTCAACATCATCACTGAAACTAATATTATAAGGATTTATACAAATCATGCGCGAAAGCAATGGGAACATACATACGTGTGAATTACGTTATTAAGCAAATAGAACAAAATATTTTCATAAATTGGGGATATTAATGATAAATAATTTAATTTTTTAAATATGTTCAAAATGCGATAACTACATATACTTCCAACAATCATTTTATTTAAGCACGAATTAATACGTTCACGCTAATATTGATTTACATTACCCGGTTTATTTCAATTCAGAATATTCGCACTAGGTATGCCCAGAATACTGCGAATTTTTTTAAGTTTACGTGGTGTAGTAGCGTAGCATTGGCTTAACGTAACACGCAATCAACAGCAATATAAATCTTTTGCGCAAACGAAATTCACGTTTTGCATCACGGGCGGAGTTTGATGACCTAAAACAAAACTATCGAAAATGATCAATAAAATTCTCTTAAAATGTTTTGAAATGCCCTAAAATTAAAGAAAAATGACGTAAAATTGTGTATCAAAACCAGTTTAGATGAACAATTTAAGCTGTTGGACATGTTACTGATGTAATCGAGACTTCTTCCTTTCGTTCAAGTGAACTCAGCTTGCAAACTATTGGTTTGGACTGTTCTTCTCCAGGAAATCTCTCTCTCTCTCTCTCTCTCTCTTAGTTATCCCGAAATCGACCGAACCGATAATGACGCTGATAGTCGTCACAGGAACCTTAGATTAGATAGTCGCCATGTCACATACTGACATAACAATTACTGAACGAAAAAAATCGAATAGGTTACTCAGGATTTCTGTGAAGAACATTTGCTGCATCTCGTAAATATTATTTATAGCAAGTACCTTAAAAATGATATTAAATTCGATGAAATCAGTTAAAAATGCTTTGACTAGTGGTGCAACAGAATGACACATACTTTCCCGTATTCGTTTTCTGTTGCGTTTGGTTTCGGCTAGCTTTTCGGACTTGCCAATACTCTTGACAGCTGCCATTTATCGCCGCCCAAACTACATTTTTTGAATTTTTTAATTAATTTTTCGGTTTCCTAATAGGAGAACAAAAATATTATTTAAGAATATTAAAAACTGTTAAACCTTGTCTTAAATGTCAATTTTTGTTGAAACGTTTGGAGCTGTTTTCAAGAAAATGGCGTTTAAGCGCTACTGTAAATGCGAAATTTGAAGCTCTTTTCACAGGAAAGTTTTGAGTTATCGAAAAACTTCATTTGCAGTCATTTGAAGCGCTTACACGCACAAATTCAACAGTGTTTGCAAATTGCTGAAAATGTGCATTTTAACGGTATGATAGAATTTCAAAAAAATTACATTTGTGTAATTTTTGCAAAAACGGAAAATACCCCAAATTGAAATTTACGCCATATCAAAGAGTGCAATCACCCATTCGAAAAGTTTGAACAAAAAATTTGAAGCCATTTTTGAGAAAATGTCGTTTGCGCGTAACAGAAAACACGGAATTTTGAGCTAGTTTTCACAGAAAAACGATTTAACTTTCGCGAAGCTGTATTTGACATTATTTAAAGAACATGTACTCATTAATATAATAATGTGAACAAATCGTCGCTAATGTAAATATTAATGACGTGAGAGACAAGTGAAGAAAATTAAATTTTTGCAATTTTTGAAAAAACAAAAGAATAGAGTTATATGGCGTTAATGCCATCTCATAGAGCACATTTAGCACTATCCCTACAAAAAAGTTTTAGAAAAATTTGAAGATGTTTTTGAGAAAATCTGCTTTATGTATTTTTTTCAAATTGCACATATTGTACGCAATATTGCGCGAAAACTACTAAAATTTTCAAAAAAATGTAGGTGACCTTAATGAAAGAACTGACTTTGGACAACAAATTTTATTTAAAAGAAAAATCTCTATCTTCAATTTTGTAGTTCCAGAAAGACGCCGAAAAAATTTTAAACTTTTGCAATTTTCGAAAATTTAGTGTCATCCGTGAAAATCGGACCCATGCTACCTTAATAAGTGTATTTTACTATATTCTTACAAGAAATTTAAAGAAAACATTTGGAGCCGTTTTTGAGAAAATTTTGAAAATCCCCGGAGGGCTTCATATAAAGTACCCCTAAATTTTGAAGAATCTTTTTCCAAATCTCAAAGCTTCGACTAGATCCAGATCGACCGGAGAATATCCATTTTGGAAGAAATCGTACGTATGGTTTAGGCGCTAGCAGTGTTCACAGACGGACAGATCGACAGACGGACGTTTTCCTTTCTATGGTTTTTCGGTATTTATGACCTAGAAAACAGGGTTTCTGGCTACACCACGTATTAGGGGATTCTTTTCTTAATTTAGCAACTGGTTTTATACACATTTTCATTATCAGGGGCCCGGCAATGAATTTTTTCTACCGAAAATTTGCAGTTTTTTTGCGCAGCATTCCATAACTTTCCCGTATATGTGTATTACTACGTGTATTTCTCCGTATATACGTATATATAAGGGAAAGTAAAAATGCCGTAAAATTAACGTCTGTACTAAGAGGCATTGTTCTAAAGTGAAAGGAAAAAAGACATTTCATTAAAATTCGCCCCCTACTTATGAGCATCTGCTCATCCGCATAAGATCGATATTGGTGTCGATTGCTATACGCTACGCCGCGTATTTGGAAGTCTTAATCGAGTTTTTACTCTCACCTCCTTCCCTTCTCGCAGCTGGTCAATTGTTTCCGCCTTGTAGGCGCGCGAGCGGCCAAGAACTGAGCGGAGCGCTGCGTGTTGCAGATGGCGCGGCGCGCGGAGTAGCGCGGAGGCGCGCGTGGCGGAGCGGCCCACATCGCCAGCGGAGCGCGCCCGCCGCCTGCCATGACGCGCCGGCGGCCGCCGCCATCGCCGCCGCCGCCGCCCCCGCCGCTGCTGGCCCTGCCGGCGCTGCTGGCGCTGGCGCTGGCGCTGGGGCGGGGCGTCGGGCTGGCGCGCGCGCAGGGCACATGTGAGTCACCTTATGAGTTAGTTAATGCTTTCTTTAATTAGTAAAATGCCTTCTTTTGCGTGGCTTGACACGAGCCATCAGGCCCACTCTTCCGTCTGACCACGCAAATTTCGCTGCGCCCCTTTCACCACTAGCGGAGAAAGAAGGCATCATCTCCACCGATGAAACAAGCGATTTGAATTTAGCTCAGAGGCTTTTTTTAGGCTTGAGGATTTTTCACGTGCAGTAAATCTACAACATGGGACAGTCGGCTTTTCTTCCCCTCCGAAGAAAGACGTCCGCCCTAAAAAATCCACGGCTTCGATCGGGTTTGAACCCGCAAACTTGGGTACGATAGCCCGATATGCTAACCGTTATAACACCGAACCAAAATGAACGCAAATTCGCAAATGAGAGCTATAATCCTATTAAAAAAATAGGGTCTTGATAATTTTCTAGATAATTGGTCTCTAGATAGTAGTCCTTTGACTAGATGGGACGCGGTTATTCAATCGGAAATTCTATCGGTCATTCAATCGGGAACCAATATCGAAAAATAAAGCTGTAACGAAACTTGCGATTGGATGACCGCGACCCAGTTGATCGCTGTCCATTCATCCTACGTTTAATCGCAGCGTATCTTCCTTGTTCGTTCTATTCGCGATGGAGTGAGTGTGTATTGTTAGCGTTTCCGGGCGCCGTCAACTAATTGTGATGATGAAGAGTAAGTGTAGAGTAGGTTATATCCTGGGAGGTGAAGATGTTCCTCTGCTGTTGTAACGTGACATCCGGCGCCAACCTGCATGACGTCTTGCAGGAGATTTCTCCGACAGGTGTCTCTCTCCAGCGGGACACTGTCCCAGCGGGAACAAGCTCTAAGTTCACCACTTGTCTCTTATCGTATATGGAAGCCCCTGTTGTTGTGCGTTGCTAAATGGGGAGGAAGGAGGTTGACGAACGATCGCGCACCGACCATAATCTGTTCATTAAGAACTGTTCCTGCTTTCGCCTGGAATTGTCTGTAGAACCCTCGGAAATCAGAGCAGACGGACGCTAGAATTGTCCAGACTAGTTGGATTCTATCCAATGCCTATGTCAAAAATTCGCCACCGTCAGACTCGAACCCAAGGACCTCCGATCAATGATACAGCATACGCATCACTGTTGTTGCTCAGCTGCCAGTTTTTCTCTGGATGTATGTCTCTTTATATAGACAGACGTTTGCCTTTTCTTGCATTTTATTGAAACACGAACTTGATCTGAAAACTTGTTTGATTTATCTCTAACTCTTGCTTGAAATTCTAAATATGAAGATTCCATTCATAATATAAACAAGAGGTTTGGGTGTTAATACTTGGGAAGGATTGAACTAAAACTAAATTGATTTAATGCTGTATACACCTGTAAGAAAAAAATGGATAATTTATACTAAATGTTTGGGGTGTGTGTACATGTAAAGGGAATGTTTTTGTGAATGTGCTTGTAACGTAAAAATATTGGTTTAAGCTTCACATCTCGGGAAATGTGATGAAAACAAAAATATACCAGTGTAGTTACACTTATGGTTACAGTTAAGGGAGTTCACATGACAGTTCGAGCACTTTTGAACAGAAGGTCAATGGAATTTCATTCCGTACTTTGTTTCCAGGCAATGTAATAAATTGGAGGAGACTAGGCATAAAATAAGTTAATAAAAAGCATGTGCAGGGAAGTCTGCCACACAATTTTCTTTTCAACCAACTTGTTAAAAGTATCTTTAAAAATTAGTTATTTTATTATTACGATTTAAAATACCGTTTTCACAATCAAAATCATTGTATGAAAACTTACAGCGTCTATCATATTACACCGAAGTCAAGTATAATTAAATATCAACGTATTTAATGTTCAAAACATGAAGAACACTCTATGCCGGCTCTGCGGCTGATTGGAGCTGTGAGTTGATGTTTTATTACGAATCCGTGATTCGACTATAACGAAGTACGTCAGCTAGTATGGTGTTCTACTATTGCTATTAACGGGACTATGGGAGTGCAGCAAGGAAGTGAACGGATTTATAGCATTTTCGGGCAAAATAACACGTTATATTTTCAATCATTTTATTGCGTTTCCACATCACGCTCTCATAGTTAGAACATACCTGACCTGATTCGAATTGTTAACCCTAGCTAAATGTAGGGGTATTGCCGTTTGAATAACATGGTGCAACTTACATAAATGTGACCCAGAAAATGAAAATAATTTCTGAGGGTTGTGTAGGCGTGAACTACCAGAAAGTGCACGCATAGACATTTTACAATAAAACACATTTTGAGGATACTCTCACAAGCATTGTGAGACTTAGAATATAGTTACAAAAACGTATTGGCACTGCAACAAAAACAATAACAGTCAGATATTGTTTTCAATTAAATCATACATGAAGATTGAAAGAAATTTACCAGTTTCGTAAACAGGATGAATCCAAGACCCCTCACTTTAGAATATCTACTGAATATCACTTAAGAATATCTCTACGAATATCTACTGAACTATTGCAATTATTGAGATGTGGAGTTTTAAATAAATCAAAAGTTATTTAAGAAATATCGTCACAACTTCAATTTTCTAAACACTTTGGATTTCTATAGCCCATGATAACGAGCGTGATGAAACGAGCTCATACATACTACATATTGCTGAATATTACATAACACTGGCCGACATTTTTAAACTTTTGAAAAGTTACAGAAACAAAACTCACTGATTCTGGCCAATTTTGGGTCGCTGAATACGAATATGATAGCCGTTTTACTGGATTAGCTCTTATTTTTGTGTAACGCGTAGTTGCCAAATTTACCATAATAGGCATAATGAACTATCTTGAAAGTACCGGAGAGTGAGTTTTTTTTTTACTGCAAAAAGGGAATCAATTTCGTTTTGGCACTTGTGTCAAAGACAATCAATTTTTAAAATTCTATAAATTAATTTATTAAATCTAAGCAATTAAAAAACTATATATCAGTTAGTTTACTAGCACTATACTTTAGCATATACATACTCAAGATAGTTTATAAGGTTATAATGTTCACAGATGTATACAGACCACTTAGTAAAACACTGTCTAAGATACTTAAATCCTTCAGCTTCTTTGTCTATTCCTTTAAGAAATTCATGAGGTCCAACTTAATGTGCAGAGTTGGAAGCAGTACCTTGCCTGGATCGATCAGAGGCTAATACTTGACATTGTTGGTACCGGGCTTAAATGACTCTCTGGGGGCCATTCCATTTGTGAGAAGTTTTTCCTGTAGCTCTTGAGTCCCAAAGACACAAAAAACTAAAGTTCTTTGTAAATCCACTTTCCAGACATTGGTCTTGTCCAGACATTGGGCATTATAATATTGCAAATACTTTTACATGTCCACAAATTTGCCAACCATGATCTTTGTATTTGATACGATTTAAAATGAGTGCGAGATCCTCGTAAGTATCATTCATTGGAACAGAATGTGCCACAGGCAGCTTATTCCATTATGAAGCAAAACTGCTTTCAGACTGTACTTAGATGAATCTATGAAAAGACACCAATCAGATGGATTACTTTGGATTCCTAACTCATTCATCAGGCCATTGATGTCCGTACATACGCAAAGGGAATCTTCCATTCTGTAATATTCTGAAAAAGGCTCGTTCTGAGTGAAATACTATTTCTCACTCTAGGAACATTGTGGAAATGGTTACTTTGATGATAACTGAAGCCAAAATGGCAAAAACTGGCAACTACGCGTTACACAAAAATACGAGCTAATCTAGATAAACGGCTGTCAATTTCGAATGCATCATCCTAAAATTAATCGGAATCAGTGGTTTTCCTTTTTCTAACTAAACTGACGTCGGCCTGTGTAATAGTTTTGAGAAATAAAGAGTTTTGTACGTCTGCACCGACTCATTAACAACGATATAAAAATAGAAGAGAAATGCTTAATATCATATTTGTTTTACTGGTTTCCTCATTCTTGATTGTTTTTAAGAAATTTCTCTTTCAGTTAACTCCCAAATCAATTTGTTTTTCATTGTTGGCAACATTTGTCAGTTTTCCTCCAAAGTGTGTTGGTGTAAGCTTGCGGTTACACGTACTTTGCAATTCTGTATACAGTGTGATTGGAAGTTCCTATAGTGAAATTCGGTTTGGTTTTCATTTTCCATACCTCTTGATACATTCTGCCATAGAGTAAAGTCCTTAGTCTATGATTCTTCTGACATTATAAAGTCCGAGAACTTGATTATAATTAATATAGAGAGAAATGTTGAAGAGTGCAGTATAAAGTAGGGTTGTAGAAAAGGAAAAGAACATTTCACCTAGAAAAACTGCTGTTGTGGCCGCACTTATTGCTGA
The DNA here is from genome assembly GCA_031308135.1 of Acheta domesticus. Lineage (NCBI taxonomy): Eukaryota > Metazoa > Arthropoda > Insecta > Orthoptera > Gryllidae > Acheta > Acheta domesticus. The sequence continues at coordinate 131,909,758 of JAHLJT010002406.1, forward strand.
AAACTGTTATACACAGCAGGAAATTGCTAACAGAATGAAAATATTGCAGAAAACTGTTAGCAGAATTAAAATCTCAAAGCAGGACAGTAGTGAATACAACCCAAAGAGGGCATGAAGATGTGGACGTAAGAGAAAAATCAGTCTTAGAACAAAGAGAAAACTGATGATGATGGCAACATTGAACCGTAAACTAACGTCCAAAGACTTGAATCATCAGCTGAAAGGTTTTGGGGTTGCTGTGACTCCTGTACAGTGAGGAGGAGGTTGTGTTAATAAGGTTTTAAAAGCATGCCGACCAAAGAAAAAACAGAAAATCACTCCATCAATGAAACACAAAAGACTAGAATGGGCCAAACAACATCTAAAGTGGACGAGTGAGGTCTGGGCAAAGGTATATACAATTCCATGACAAAATTATAGGATAAATGTATTGCAAAATAAAATTTTGTGTTGCAGATTGTGATTCTTTATTGTATACAATAAATGCAAATTTTAATTTTCGAGTTGCTGGGTCAGAATATTTTGCAAAAAAATTATTCACATCTTTATTTAATTTGGAATTCTCTAAGATCCTTCTGGTATGCTTCAGTGACGAATCTGTAATCATGGTGGTGGTAGAAAGTAGTCAGTATGTTTGTAGGAGACCAGGAGAAGCTTTCAAGTCTGAATGCGTGCAACAATTTATGAAGCATCCAATATCCATTATGGTACGGATGTCAGTGAAAGGTCCTGACAAATAGCACACTGTCGAAGGGACAGTGAGGCAAAATAGATACAAAAAAAATTCTTGAAAAGAAAGTATTTTCCCAAATTAGAGAGTGGTTTCCTAATGAAGAGGCCACTTTTATGCATGATGAAGCATCGTGCCACAAAACTAAAAGTGTCTCAAAATATTTGGAAGAAAAGCAGTTGAAATGTTACCCTAGCTAGGAAATAGTCCTGACATGAACCCCGTAGAAAATTGATGGGGTACTGTCAAGCGAAGGATAAGGAAATATAAATAACTACCAGACAAGAACTCACACTAGAAGAAAGAGGAATAACTACTAGAGGAAATTTGGTACTGCGACAATGAAATTCAAAACTCATGTGAAAGTTGGTAAAAACCATACCAAACAGGACAAAGATGTTGATTAAGAATAAAGGCATGCACACCAAGCATTAAACGTATCAATGTAACATGTACACAGGTGTAATCTTGCAATAAATGCAAATAATTTGCAGAAAATGTCTCTAGTCTAATAATTTGAACACGTCTGTAAGCATTATAAGTCACTATAAGCCCAAGTCTCCGGATGTCACCAACCTAAAAATTAGTTGACAAAATGCTGCTCACTAACTAGATGTTTACTAATGTTTTTGGAATTTTGAGTCGACTTTGCCCCCTAGCTAACGGTGTGCCCCATCGTTAAGTCTAGTTTAATTCCCACGCTTTGGGGATTAGAAAGACATGTACTCTCTTCACAGTAACTAAAAAAGTCTGCCTGCCTGAGTTTTCTCCCTCACACAGCCACAGGAACTGACACAATTTGAAAAGATAGCTACAGTCTATTTTTGCCTCAATTGGGAACCAAAACATGGGAAGATAGTACGCTACCCATGAGCCATCCTAGAAGCTGATGTTTATTATCACAATACAATAAGAATTAGTGGTGCTACAGAATAGCACAGACTTCCCAGTATTAGTTTTCTATTTCCTTGGGTCTCTGCTAGCTATTTATAGTTGCCACATACTATTGCCAGCTGCCATCTATCGCTGCCCAAATTACTTTTTTAAAACATTTTCTTAATTTTCGGTTTCTTAATAGTAGAATGGAAATATTATTATAAGAATATTAAAGAACAGTGAAACCTCATCCCAAATGGCAATTTTCTTTGAAAAATTTAGAGTCCTTTTTAAGAGAATGGCCTATAAGCATTTCTATAAATGCGAAATTTGAAGCTCTTTTTCACAGGAATCATGTTTGTTTTCGAAAAACTTTACTTAGATTCATTTCAAGAAGACAAACTCACAAACCATTAGTGTTTACAAATTGTGGGAAACGTGCATATGAACGGCGTGAGAGATCTTTCAAAAAGATATATATGTATAATTTTTGAAAAACAAAAAAAATGCTTCAAAATAAACTTCGCGTCATATTAAAGAGTGCAATTAGCACTACCCGTTCGAAAGGCGTTAAGAAAAAAATGTAGCCATTTATGAGAAAATGGTGTTTGAGCGTTTCTGAAAATGCGGATATTTGAGCTACTTTTCACAGAAAACGGTTGAATTTTCGAGAAACTTTTCTTGACATTATTTAAAGCACATCTACTCGTAAATAAATCGCCACTAATGTAAATCGCCACTAATGTAATATTACCGGCGTGAGAGACAAGCCAAAAAAATAAATTTTTGTAATTTTTGAAGAAACAAAAGAATAGAGAAATATGGAGTTTATGTCATCTCATAGAGTACATTTATCACTATCCCTACCAAAAGTTTAAAGAAAACATTTGGAGCCGTTTTAGAGAAATGACTTTTGTATCTTTTTAAAATTGAACGTATTTCATGTAATATTGTGCGAAAACCCATAATGTTTTGTAAAAAAATGCACATGACCTTAATCAAAGAAATCACTATGGACAACAAATTTTATCTGAAGGAAAAATCTCTACCTGCAATTTTGTAGTTAGAGGAAGATTCGGGAAAAAATTCCAACTTTTGCAATTTTCAAAAATTCAGAGTTAACCGTGAAAATCGGACTTATGCCACTTTAACCCTCTGAGTACCAAGAGGCCGTTGACGATCCCAGTCTCCCAGAAATTTTACGTAAATTCATTGAAAATGCGAACGGATTTAATTGTGGCTCAATGAATTTTTTATTCAAGGTATTTTTTATCCTATTTCATTTACATTTTCATTGAATACATTTATATACGCCTTACATTATGTAATGATTCCTAAAAAATGTGCTTGGGGTCCTTGCGAGACCCCCGTGGTATTTTCTGTAACTGTTTTCAGAATAAAATGCTTGGTTTTGTTTCATAACATTGCGCTTCTAGTAAGTGTAAAAACAAATGCGGTTCTCAGAAGTGATTATCCTTTAATTCTATTGTTGTAATCATGAGATTCTTATAAATTAGGAGCCTAATTCAAAGCCCGTTGTGTATTGCATGGTTTGCAAGCAAGTTCAGTTCGAAATGGATTTTGCTATATGTGCTCAAGAAAGAGTGATATAAAAATTAACATTTTTGTTCAGTGTGTACAATGTATATTTGCAAGGAACATCTCTTAGATCAATCAATATGTTAAAATTGTGATTTAGAGCTGTTTTATACTTCTCTGCATTTATGCATCTCTGAATTTGTTACTTTTCAAAATAAATAGTTGGACCTACAAAAATTTATTTTTTATGTTTTTTAAATTTGATTTTCTATTTTCTATCAGTCAAAACATGTCAATTACAGGGATTTTTAAGTTCCAGTCACAAAACAAATTGTCAAAAAGTGAAATTGGAACCATGGGGGTCTCGAAAGGACCCCCATGGTATGTTACGTTCCAGTAAGACCGTGGCACTCGGATCGTATAGAGTATTTACCCAATTTTTTCAAGTAATTTAATGAAAAAAAAAATGGAGCCGTTTTTGGGAAAATTTTTAAAATGTCCGAAGGGCTTCATGTAAAGTACCCCCAAAATTTTGCTTGCTGTTTCTGGTTTCGAAAATACCCATTGCTTCTGTGTAGGTATCTTATATCATTTTAAATTGCCGAAAGTTAAACCGCAAAAAAGTACGTAAGTATTTGAGAAACGTACGTGAAATTTGACAATGAATGATGAAACTATAATTTGCGTCAATCATTTTTGAATCGTTTGTAGTTAAAATATTTTATTTAGTCAGGGTATTGCTTTCCCTGTTTCAAAGTGTTTGAAGCAATGCTTGACGTAAAGGCGAATTTAAATTTTTGTTCTCAAAACCCGCTCTAAACGTTTATTCAAATTTTTTATAAGATTAGAATAAAATGCATGTATAAAGGTGGCATAGGTCCCGTTTTCACGGTTAACATTGAATTTTCGATAATTTCGATTTGAATTTACAACGGCCGCTTCCTACAACTACAAAATTGAGGATAGTAATTTACACTTCAAATTAAATTTGTTGTCCATAATTATTTCTTTCATTAAAATCTTGTACATTAAAAAAATGTGAATGCGTTTCGTGGAATATTGGGTGCAATATGTGCTATTTTAAAAAATTACAAAAAGAAGATTTTCTCAAAAACGATTCTAAATATTTTCTTTCAACGTTTGATAGGAATAGTGCTAAATATACTCTATTAGATGACATAAACGCCATATTGCGCTATTCTTTTGTTTTTTTCAAAAATACCAAAAATTTAATTTTTTTGACTTGTCTTACACGTCGTTAGTATTTACATTAGATTGTTGACAGTATTATATTAAGATTTGTTGACAGTATTATATTAATGAGTATATGTACTTTTCATAATGTCAGATGAAGGTTTTTGAAATCTTAACCACTTTCGGTGAAACGTAGCTCAAAATTCTGCATTTTCGGAAACGTTCAAACGCCATTTTCTCATATATGGCTCGAAATTTTTTCTTCAAACTTTTGGAAAGGATAGTACTAATTGTAATCTTTTATAAGACGTAAGGTTTATTTTGAGGTAATTTTTGCTAGATTTTTTCATAAATTATCCAAATGTAAATATTTTGAAAGATCACATTACGAGCAATTTGTAAACATATAATATTTGTGAGTTTAAGTGCTTCAAATGACTTCCAATTACGTTTTTTGAAAACTCAAAAATTTTTCTGTGGAAAAGAGCTTCAAATTTCGCATTTTTAGTAGCACTTAAACGCCATTTTATAAAAATCGGCTACAAAGTTTTTAAAGAAAATTGTAATTTAGGACGAGGTTTTTGTGTTATTTAATATTCTAAAGTTAATGTTTCCATTGTACCATTAGGAAACCTAAAAATTAAGAAAATGTCTTTGGGTCGCGATAGATGGTAGCTGGTTTTCTGAATGAAATGTGTTGATCAAAACTACATCTTGAAATAAGGTTATGCTTTTTTCCCAAATGCGAGTAGTTCTTTCTATAATTTCCTGACAAACATAATAGCCTTCAACAAATTTACTGCAGACAGCCGGATGCTTCATAAATTATAATAAGCAATTTTGGGTATTATGTAGTTCTTTGTTCGTTTCTTACGTTTGGTTCTACATTTACACATTAATCTTTTAGAAATTATTGTTTTGAAATATTTGAAATAAAAATTTCTAGTTTTTTTATTTATTCTTGCTTGGCCTGAGGCCCTCAGCAGCCGTGAACGACTGGTACAGTAGTTGATTTTATTTTATACAGCAAGTTTGCAAAATATTTTCTTTTATCGTGATTATTACATTTTCAGAAACACTTTATATTACATGGAAAGGCTAATCGCTTCAAGTCTGCTTAAGGGGGGTCAAAAAATTCTCTGGGTAATTTCCTTTTCAATCGTTTACGATGAGGGTTCTGTTTGCCAAGTTTGAAATGGGTAGCTGAAGGTATTCGAGAAATTTTGTTATAGAATTTTGCGGATAGAAGGGAAAAATGTACAGTGATAGGTGTGATACCGAGTTCTTGATGGATTTAGAGTTTGGGTGGCTTTTGTGATTATTCATAGGAATTTATTTTCGAATGTTCGGATTTTCTGAATATTTGTTTTAGATGCTGCGGCCCAGACAGAAGATGCATAACTTAATATAGGTCCTATCATTGTTTAGTATAGATGAATGGATGTGTGTAATTGAAGTGGGGATGATTTTTTGAGTAGGGGATATAACTGATGTGTTCGTTTAGTGGCTATTGCTATTCTATGCATAATATTGGGTCTCCATGTGAGCCGTCTGTCGAGTAATACTCCAAGGTATTTTGCCGTGGCGTTCGCGGGAATCCATGTTATGTTATGGTTTTGATAGGTGAGTGTGGGTGGGTCAAGTGGTCTTCGAAGAATGAATATTTTCCCTTGGCTCTTGCTTGCGTTTATCTGCATGAAAATATTTAGTTTTCGCAACAAATGATGTACCATTTGTAATGAGTAGAGTTTGCATGGTTTTAGAATACTCTTCTCTAATCATGGCCCAATGAAATGCATTTCTATATTGTTTGGGGTATCAGGCTTCTTTTTCCAACACAAGTTTACAAAACTTTTGTATTATATATTTATGCAGTTGTAGAATTCACCTAGTTTTGACAACACTGCGATGGAAGCAGTGAGTTGTTTGCTTCTTGGATGAATTTGTCGTTTTCAAATAATGGCTAAGATGTTTGTAGCGCAGAAAGTGCAATATTTCAATCCTACGTTACTGTTTCCAATAAGACGGGAAAGTATGTATTGTTTTAGAACCACTAGTTTATTATTAAAACTATTGTGACTATATATTCCAAATAATCTAAAAGATCAACAATCAACACGTCTCTGATAAAATCTTAAACTTTTCGGGTAAATTTTGTCCAAAGCCATTCTTTAGTTAGTTCTCTTCTTTAAAATTAAGCACTATCACCTGTGCACAGTGCTCTGCTATTGACACAACTCCATACTAGTATAGTTCAAATGGTTTTGTTCTCTTTAGTCTTGGGAACAGATGTTGAATTTCAAGTAGTTGAATAATTTCTGCTTTTCCGTTGTAGGTGGAGCTCACTCTTCAATCTTTTTTGCGAAACTTTTAATTTCTTCTTTAATTGTTGGAATTTCAAGATCTCTATGAATATCAATATTTCTGGCATTCCACGGCGCATTCGCATTTTCACGCAAAACTTTGTTTTGAAACGTTTGAATTATCTTCATATTGCGTTTTTTCGCACATCCCCAGAAATGTACCCATACAGCCAGATGAGTTTAAAGACCTGATTAACGATTACGGTTTCGTTGCGTAAAGATAGGTTGAATGTCTTCCGAGCACTTGCACTGTCGGAAATGGATATTGAGTTAAGTTTTCAGTGCTCTTTCCATTTCAGCTTCGCATACACATCAACTTGTTTTCATAAATTACTATCTTCTCATTTACGACCAATGTTGGTGGATTATTCAATCTTATTTTAAGTGGTATATTTGATATGTATTAATTTTTCTTCATTTTGCTTGATTTTTCATTTTTGGTTCAATTGTACGGGTAAATAGTATTGCTGGCTTCTTTTAGTAGTTGAGTAGAGAACGTCTCGTCTCGTTCTGTGGTAATCAAGGCTGTATCATTAGCGAAAGTAGCTAATTGCCCTTGTTCTATATTTGGTATGTCACTGTTACACGTACAATACAGGCGCAAGTACACTGTCCTTGGGGACGCTCGCTTGAATGTCTTTCAGGTCTGAATAGGCTTCTTCTTGCTTTATTCTAAAGATTCACACAGATGACTAAGATTGTCAAGATTTCTACGTATTCTTTTGGTACAATTCATTTAATTTATGCTACAATTCCTCCTGCCATACTGCCGCGAAAGCTTTTGCAACATCCAGGTACGCAGCAAAACAGACTTGTTTCTCTTCTTTTGCTGTTTCAATTACAATTGTGATTCTGTGTATTTGGCCTTTTGTCGATTACTTTTGTCTGAAAGCAAACTGGTTGTCGGAATCGGGTTGGCATTTTGCATAATTGGCTTTAAACTGTTAAGTAGAAGTTCTTCTAATACTTTTCAAATTTCTGGCAATAATAAGATCGGTCTATACGATTCTACTGTCTGAGGTGGTTTTCTTGATTTGGAGACCCTAACAATTTCTTCCACTTTCCAGTTCGCAGGAAAATATTTCAATTTTATAGCAGCATTGTGCATTTATTTCAACATGATAATTCTTCTTACTTTTCCGTATACATACGTCTATATATATATATATATATATATATATATATATATATATATATATATAAATGTGTCTTAGCTCCGATTTTCTCAGTTAACTCTGAATTTTCGAATATTGCAAAAGTTAAAATTTTTTCGGCGTCTTCCTACAACTACAAAATTAGAGATTTCTCCTTCAAATAAAATTTCTTCTCCATACTGAGTGCTTTCATTAAGGTCATGAACAATTTTTTAAAAGTTTTAGTAGTTTTCGCGCAATATTGCGTTCGAAATGCTCAATTTTAAAAAGTTACAAATAGAGATAAATGCCATATTGCTCTATTCTTTTGTTTTTCAAAAATTACAAAAATGAATGTTTTCTGACTTCTCTCTCACGTCGTTAATTTATATTTGCGGCGATTTGCTCATTTTATTATATTTATGAATACATGTGCTTTAAAAAATGTCAAGTAAAGTTTCTCACAAACTCAATCGTTTTCTGAGAAAACTAGCTGAAAATTCCGCATTTTCAAAAACGCACAAAAGAATTTTCTCAAAAACGACTCCAATTTTTTTCTTTAAACTTATCTAACGGATAGTGCTAATTACACTCTTGAATATGACGTAAAGTTCATTTTCATAATCATTTTCAGAAATGTAATTTTTTTGAAAGATCTCACACTCCCTTAATACACCTATTTCCTGCAATTTGTAAACACTATTGTACTTGTAAATTAAAGTTCTTTAAATGTTTCATATGAAGTTTTTCCAAAACTCAAAAATTGTCTGTATAAAAGAGCTTCAAATTTCGAATTTACACTAGCGCTCAAACGGCATTTCATTAAGGGTCCCAAAATTTTCCATACACGTTTTGGGGTCCCCTGATACCGAAAAAGTGGGTCTTTTAAATACGTCCGTCCGTCTGTCGGTCCGTCTGTCCGGCTGTCCGTCCGTCCGTCTGACCGTCCGTCCGTCCGTCTGTTATTATAAGCAGTACAGGGAATTTTCGGCAGAAACAAATTCGTTGCCGGGCCGAGATAACGGAAAATAGTGGTGCTACAGAATGGCACAGACTGTCCCGTATTAGTTTTCTATTTCCTTGGGTCTCGGCTAGCTATTTATACTTGCCACACACTCTTGCCAGCTGCCATCTATCGCTGCCCAAAGTACAGTTTTTTGGCATTTTCTTAATTTTTCGCCATAATAGTGGTAGATTGGAAATTTAATTTTAGAACATTAAAGAACAACAAAACCTTGACGTAAATGGCAATTTTCTTCGAAAAATTTGGAGCCGTTTTCAAGAAAACACTGTTTAAGCGCTACTAAATATGCGAGATTTGAAGCTCTTTTCACAGAGAGTTTTCGAAAAACGTGATTTAAAGTCATTTGAAGTGTATTACTCACAAATACAATAGTGATTACCAATGGCTGGTAATGTGCATATTACAGGTGTGAGAAATCATTCAAAAAATTACGTTTGTGTAATTTTTGAAAAAAAATGTGTAATTTTTGAGAAAATAGCGTTTGAGCGTTGCTGCAAATGCGGAATTTTGAGCTAGTTTTCACAGTAAACGGCTGATTTCTCGAGAAAATTTGTATAACACTATTTAAAGAACATGTACTCGTAAATATAATAATGTGAGCAAATCGCCGTTATGTTAAATATTGCCAACGTGAGAGACAAGTCAAAAAACTTAATTTTTTGTAATTTCTGAAAAAAAAACAAAAGATTAGCGCAATATGGCCTTTATATCATTGAATAGAGTAAATTGAGCACTATCCCTACCAAAAGTTAAAAGAAAAAAATTTGGAGCCGTTTTTGAGAAAAATTTTGAAAATGACCGGGCGGCTTCTTGTAATGTAACCCCAAATGTCTAAGAAAGTGTTTCAAAATGTCAAAGCTTTCTCTAGAGCCAGATGGTTGGGGATTTATTTAATTTGGAAAACGTTTCGCTCAATTTTGCGTGCATTATGTGCAATTTTAAAAATTCGATCTAGTGCGATATTCTCAAAAACGGCACTAGATTTTTTCTTTAAACTGTCGGTAGGGATAGTGCTAAATGCACTCTATGAGATGAGGTAAACGTCATGTTCCTTCATTCTTTTGTTTTTTCAATAATTGAAAAATACAAGTTTTTACTTGTCTCTCACGTCGTTAATATTTACATTAGCAGTATTTTATTCATATTATTATCTTTTGAATACATGTGCTTTAAATAATGTCGACTAAAGTTTGTCGGAAACTCAATGTTGAGGTATATTTTTGTTTTTTCAAAAAATACTCAAAGGAAAATTTCTCACACCGTTGGTATGCACATTTCCAGAAATTTGTAAACACTGGTAAATGTAATATTTAATTTTTACTTTTATTACTACTGGTAAATGTTATATTTTCTTTTAACTTTTATTAATATTGGTAAATGTAATTTTATTTGGCGTGAAGGAATCGTTACGATAAGAGGCCGACAGACCAAGAGACGAAATCGTATCGCAAGCAAAATAAAATAATTTTTACCACGTGTCATCCACTCATTCTAGATATACTTCCTGACTGATATTATTTTTAATTTCCCGTATACGTAAGTATACATGGAGTGATATACGTAGTATACGGAAAGTTATGTAATGCTGCGCGAAAAAATGGCCAATTTTCGGCGGAAAAAAATTCATTGCCGGGCCGTGAAAACGAAAAAGTGGATACAACCAGTTGCTAAATTAAGAGAAAAAAATCCCCTAGCATGTGGTGTAGCCAGAAACCCTCTATTGTGGGTCCTTGATATCGAAAAACCAATTGAAATGAATACGTCCGTCTGTCTGTCCGTCTGTGAACACTGCTAGCGCCTAAATCATACGTATGATTTCTTCCAAAATGGATATTCCCCGGTCGATCTGGTTCTAGTCAAAGCTTTGAGATTTTGAAAAAGATTCTTCAAAATTTGGGGGTAATTTACATGAAGCTCCCCTTACATTTTCAAAATTTTCTCAAAAACAGCTCCAAATGTTTTCTTTAAATTTCTTGTATGAATAGAGTAAAATACACTTATTAACACGGCATAGGTCCGATTTTCACGGATAACTCTGAATTTTCGAAAATTGTGAAAGTTTGAATTTTTTTCGGCGTCTTTCTCCAACTACAAAATTGAAGATAGAGATTTTTTCTTCAAATAAAATTTGTTCTGCATATTGAGTTTTTTCATTAAGGTCATGTAAATGTTTTTCAAAATTTTAGTAGTTTTCGTGCAATATTGCGTGCAATATGTGCAATTTTTAAAAATTACAAAAACAAGATTTTCACAAAAACGGCTCCAATTTTTTTCTTGAAACTTTTGGTAGGAATAGTAGTAAATGTACTCTATCGGATGACATAAAAGCCATATTGTTCTATAGGTTGTTTTTTTCAAAAATTACAAAAATGAACATTTTTTCACACGTTTCTCACGTCGATAATATTTACATTAGCGGCGATTTTTTTCACATTATTATATTTACGAGTACATGTGCTTTAAATAATGTCATGTAATGTTTCTCGAAAAGGCAACCGTTTTCTGTGAAAAGTAGCTCAACATTTCGTATTTTCAGAAACGCTCAAATGCCATTTTCTCATATATGGCTGCAAATTTTTTCTTCAAACTTTTGTAACGGATAGTTCTAATTACACTTTTAGTATAGCTTAAAGTTTATTTTGAGTTATTTTTTTGGTTTTCCAAAAATTACATAATTGTAATTTTTTTGAAAGATCTCTCATATCTTTAATATGCACATTACCAGCAATTTGTAAAGATTATTATATTTGTGAGTGTACGTGCTTGAAATAACTTCAAATATAGTATTTTGAAAACTCAAAACTTTTCTGTGAAAATCAGCTTCAAATTTTTCATTTTTAATAGCGCTAAACACCATTTTCTCTTAAACGGCACATAATTTTTAAAAGAAAATTGTCATTTATGTCTAGGTTTTTGTGTTCTTTAATATTCTAAAATTAATGTTTCCTTTCTACCAATAGAAAAACGAAAAATGACAAAAAAAATGTACTTTTGGCGGTGATAGATGACAACTGGCAAGAAAGAGTGTGGCAATTCCGGATAGCTAGCGAAGATCCAAGGAAATAGAAAACTAATATGGGAATGTTTGTGCCATTCTGTAGCAACTTTAGTTACTTTTCCCTATACGTACGTATATACGGAGTAATACACGTAGTGTAGGGAAAGTTATGTAATGCTGCGGAAAACCGTTTTCGAGATTTCAACGGAAATACACGTTTTGGGGTCCTCTGATACCGAAAAAGTAGGTTTTTCCAAACCGTCCGTCCGTCCGTCTGCCCGTCTGACCGTCTGTGAACAATACTAGCGTGTAAACCATAAGTGCGATTTTTTCCGAAATGGATATTCTTTGGTCGATCTGCGTCCACTCGTGGCGCTTCGATTTTCAAAATTTGAGGGTACTTTACATGAAGTCCCCAACATTTTCAAAATTTTCTCAAAAATGGATCAAAAGTTTTTCTTTAAATTTCTTGTAAAAATAGAGTAAAATACATCTCTTAAGGTGGCATAGTTCCCATTTTCACGATTAACTCTGAATTTTCGAAAATTGCCAAAGTTTGAATTTTTTTTCGGCGTCTTTTTAGAACTACAAAATTGAATATAGAGATTTTTCCTTCAAATAAAATTTGTTGTGCAAAGTGAGTTCTTTCATTAAGATCACGTACATTTTTTTGGAAAATTTCAGTAGTTTTTGCGCAATATTGCAGGCAATATTTGAAATTTTAAAAAATTACAAAAAGCAGATTTTCTCAAAAAAGGCTCCAATTTTTCTTTAAACGTTTGGTTGAGATAGTTCTAAATGTGCTCTATGAGATGATATTAACGCCAAATTGTTCTATTCTTTTGTTTGTTCAAAAATTGAAAAATATAGGTTTTTCTCACTTCTCTCACATTGTTAATATTTACATTAGCGGTTTTTGTTCACATTATTATATTAATGAGTACATGTGCTTTAAATAATGTCAAAGTTTCTTAAAAATTGAATAGTTTTCTGTGAAAACTTGCTCAAAATTGCGCATTTTCAGAAACGCTTAAACGCCATTTTCTCAAAAATTCTTTCAAATTTTTTGTTCAAACTTTTCGAACGGATAGTGCTAATTGCACTCTTTAATATGGCGTAAGTTAATTTGGGGATTTTTTTTGTTTTTTCAAAATATTACAAAAATATAATTTTTTTAAAGTTCTCTCATACGGTTATAATGCAGATTTCTAGCAAATTGTAAACACTTTTCAATTTGTGAGTGCAAGTGCTTGAAATGACTTCAAATGAAGTTCTTCGAAAACTCAAAAACGTTTTTGTAAAAAAGAGCTTCAAATTTCGCAATTACAGTAGCATTTAAACGCCTTCTTGAAACGGCTCCAATTTTTTCATCGAAAATTGCCATTTGGGCAAGCTTTAATTTTTTTTATATTCTTAAAATAATCGTTTTGTTATACTATTGGAAAACTCAAAACTTAAGAAAATGTCTAAAAAATGTAGTTTGGGCGGCGATAGATCGCTGCTGTCAAGAGTATTGGCAAGTCCGAATAGCTAGCCGAGACCAAACGAAACAGAAAACTAATACGGGAAAGTCTGTGCCATTCTGTAGCACCACTAGTTCTAACTCTGCCCCTAAAGCCCCTATGGCCACCATGGAATATCACACAGCATTTTGTATCTTTCTCTCTCGTGCTGCTAGTGGTTGCATGATCGCAAGCACTGCTTGATACAGTGACCATCATACGATATCTGGCGGCACGACTGAGAACGTCGCGAAATACTGTGACATATTCCATCGTCAAAATGGGCCTTTAGGGACAAAGTTAGAAAAATCGCAGTATAGGTGGCTCAAGGCATCAATTGGCTCAAAGGTATGAAGGTATTAATGTGCCTCTGACTTGGAAGTCCTAGGATTCCAGTCTCAACGGTTGCAAGATTTTCGACTTTGGTAAGATGGCTGGGTCGAACTCAGCTGCTGCCTTGAGGAGAATTCTACCGGATGATCGGTAGTTTTCCGTGGTTTCTCCGATCAACACCAGACAAGTGGAGGAGCAGTACTCTAACAAAAAGGTCACGGACCGCGCGCGATCTTTCTTTCTTCTTCCTTATCCTATTATTACTCTCACAAACACACCCTCTGCCATCCACGTCGGGAGACCAGTCGGGAGCTTAGAGCTTGTCCCGGCTGGTGCTCCGCTGGTGGGAGATTCCTAGTTGGGTAAAGCCCCGCAAACACACGTGTGGGCCGGCGCCGAATCTCGTCTCCAAGCGGGGGAAGATCACCGCCACATCCCGCGACAAGTCCCGCATGCGGGGCTAATGGCAGCGGTTGACTCGCTCAGAATCACTGATCAATCACGCACTTAGTCATGCACGCACATAATCACCCTGAATGCATTACTCGTATAAATACTTAGAAACCGCATATTTCAACACGTAAGAAGCTTCGTTTTGACATGTAGAGAACCTTGAAACCCCTTCCCCCGCAAGTTGTCTTCCTGGCCCTCCGTAAGGCAAAGACGAGTTAGTACGTCCTGCGAGTGGGGAGGGGTCTTAGCTGAAGCAACTGGTCCGCGCAAGAACACGGCCGCTTCGCATCCGCTTCGCTTCCGCTTCCGTTGAGCTTCACGAGGACTCCCGCGGCCACCTCTTGCCACGCGGAAGAGCAGACTCAGAGCTTGCATTCTAAAAACACTGGACAAGGCTGTTTAGCATTCGTCAACTATCTGTGCGTTAATAGAAGTATGCCGACTCATTTTGCCTTATGCGCAAAGTGTATTGTGTTTTGTTCGAAACAAAATTTTGAGAATATATCAGCATTCCTTCGCCGACCACGGCACGGTCAACATCGCTCCGCGAACGTTGTCCCGCAGGCTTATCAGCTAAGGTTTCGCTTTCTGTGATAACGGTTTAGACTACCAGTATACTATTCTCAGTGTGCCTCACTTTCTTTGCAACAAATTGTTTAAAAGTGTTGATTTAAATAGTGCTTCGCAAGTGTCAGTGAAACTAAAATCAACAGAGCAAGCAGTTTCGTAGTACGCGACGGCTTCGGCCATCGCAACTACGCAACATGTCGACCATACCCAACCCTGCCGCTACCGAAGAACAACTAGCGCGTAATATGCAAATAGAGCAGTTAATTCAACAACAAAACTGCCTCCAACAACAACTGGCCGAGCTTCAACACCAGCAATGGCAACTGACACAACAGCTACCGCAGCCGTTGGCAGCCGTTCTCCCCAACCCTCAACTGAGTGGCGAGGCCGCCCCCGTCGCCATGGACACCTTTGCCCAGGGTCAAGGTATCTCCTCAGATCAACTACAGCTACAGCAATCAAAACAAGTAAGTGAAGTGCATTCAAATTTTGGTGCTGACAGTAAAAAACGTAAAATATACCATTCGGAAGAAAGTACAATCCAATACAACGTGCCAGTATCTTCCCGGTATAAAGCCCTGGAAAACTCTGCTATCGAGTCTCCAGTGCGCGAGACAGTCGTATTAAGTGAACCAGAACAAAACATCATCAAAATCCCCCCAATATTTGTCCATGAAGTTGACAACTTTGAAAAAATGATTCAAGACATAAAAAATATTGCTCAAAAAGATTTCTCTACCAAAAACGTTAAGAACTCAGTGAAAGTGATGTTTAGTGACATAGAAGACTTTAGAAATTATAGAAGTTTTTGCGATGAAGAAAATATCGCTTATTACTCTTTCAGGGACCCTACGGTTAAACCTTTGTCAGTTGTCATCAAAGATATTCCCACTAGCTACTCCGAGGAAGCCATCGAGGCCGAACTTTTACGGCTTAAATATCCTGTTACAAAAGTTAGTCGATTATACAACAAAGAGAGAAAACCCATTCACATTTGTGCAGTAGAACTAACCAACAATAGTGAAGCAAGAAAAATTTTCGCCCTTAACAAATTTTTGTATAGTGTAATTAGAGTAGAGCAAAGATTTAATGCTAGGATAGTAATGTGCAAAAAATGTCAAAGGTACGGCCATTCTCAAGCCAACTGCGGTTTCCCTCCGAGATGTGTGAAATGTGTAGGTAATCACCACTATAAAGATTGTGGGAAAACTAGAGATTCTCTCCCCCAATGTGTTAACTGTAATGAATACCATGCCGCTAATTACCGCGGCTGTAAATACTATAAAACATACGTCAAAGAGAAGACAATGCCCTCTCCTAAAGAACGTTCCAATAATTCAAATAGTCATATATCCCCCAAAATGGCCCCTAACATAAATGACCCTCAAAATTATAAAAGAGGTTTCCCATCTCTCCCTCGTCGCTCTTATCGTGAAGCAATCCAATCTTCAAGTAGGGCACCACCATTAGATTGGTCAAGTATTATCTCCAATATAGTTTCACAAGTTGTAACAGCTATAGTTCCTCAAATACAAAAAATGGTTGAGGGAATGGTGAGAACAATGTCTTACAATGGATAAAAATCTCGGAAAAGGCAATATCCTCAACTGGAATGCAAACGGCCTTAAACGCCAAGAAAACACATTCAGAATTTTCTTACGTCAGCACAATGTCATTATTGCCTGCATCTCGGAAACTCACTTAATCCCTGGTGAAAGATTTAACATTCCAGGGTTCCAGTGCTATCGCTTCGATAGATTATCACCTCATGGAGCTTCAGGGGAGTAGCTATATTAATTAATAAGCAAGTTAAACAAGAACAAATCCCCACTCCTTCCTCAGCCAACTTAGAATCTGTTGGAGTTAAAATTAAATTAAACAATCTTCCCGTCCAAATCATAGCTGCCTACAAACCTCCGAACAAGGCGTTTCCTCAAAACGCTCTTCACGAAATTTTCAAAATAATCATCCCACCATCCTAATGGGGGATTTAAATTGTAAAAACAGCGTATGGGGATGTAACACTACGACATTTCAAGGCAAAAAACTATATGATTTTGCAGTTTCCAACAACGTGGAAATAACTGGTCCCAATGAACCAACAAGATATCCTTCAAACACAAATATCATCCCAGACATTCTCGATATCACCCTGACAAAGAATATAAACTTCCCGCTTCATCAGAGTGTTATACCAGAACTAGACTCCGACCACAGTCCGGTGATCATATCACTTTCTCCACAGATGTCCTTAAATTCTGGTTCAATCCATAGAGGTATTACAAACTGGGATAAATTCTCCAACCTGATGAGTACCAACTATAAATTTCCTCAAAACCTCTCAAACTCCCAAGAAATTGATACTGAGATTGACAATCTCACCAAATCCATAATTTCAGCGGTAAAACAATCAACGATAATGCTGCCCACCTTTAAACCAAAACCTATCCCGTTTAAAATATTAAACTTAATTAAATCTAAAAATAACCTGAGAAGATACTGGCAGATTACAAGAAGAAAGGACATCAAACAGAAACTGAACAAACTCACAAGGATAATTAAGCAACGACTTGACCATTTTAGATATAATAACAATAAAACTTATTTATCTGAAATACATCCGAACTCAAGACATTTATGGTGTACGGTAAAACGACTGTTACGAACCAAAGCCACAATTCCTCCATTAAAATCAGGATCCTCATTGGCTTTCTCAGACGAAGAGAAGGCAAACGCAATTGCCCGACTTCTGGAAAATACTTTCCAACCCCACCCAATTACGAACCTCGCATTCAACAGGCAAATAGAGGACTACTTAAAACAAGAGAAACCACAGTTGATGCAGCAACTAAATTCATATCACCTTCGGAAACCTTAAATATAATTAAACACTTGAAAGTCAGAAAATCCCCAGTATAGATGGCATCAGCAACCTAAGCATCAAAATGTTAGATAAAAAAGTAATTACAGCTATAACAGCGATCTTCAACGCTGCTCTACGTCTCAATTACTTCCCCGGAAAGTGGAAGAAGGCAGTAGTCCTACCGGTACTTAAACCTCACAAAGATCCTAAAGTCGCTGAAAAATTACCGTCCCATAAGCCTTCTCCCCACCCTTTCTAAAATTTTTGAAAAGTTAATTCTAAACAGGCTCAACCACTTCCTTATAACCTCAAAAGCAATTCCATCCTTTCAATTCGGTTTCAAGCCTAATCATTCAACCTCGCACCAATTACTAAGATTAACGGAAGGTATAGCTCACGGCTTCCACCGTAAAGAACACACAACTTCTGCCTTCTTAGATATGAGCCATGCTTATGATAAAGTATGGCATAGAGGCCTTGAGTATAAATTAAATGTTCTGGGTACTCCGAATTATCTAATCAAAATCTTAACAAGCTTCATCTCCAACAGAGAATTTATAGTTCGAATCAACAATGCAACATCTAGCTCATTTCAAATCAACGCAGGCGTTCCGCAAGGATCAGCTCTTTCCCCTACGTTATTTAACATATACTGCTACGACATCCCATCGGAAGGAGACGCAAAGATAGCACAATATGCTGATGATATAGCAATATATGCTACAAACTATGACATACTAGTGGCTAAAGATCACCTACAAGAAAGCATCAATAACTATGTCGAATGGACGCAAAATTGGAGAATTAGAATTAATCCAAGTAAGAGCAACTGCAAAATCTTCACTCTCCGCCGACCCAAAAATCCGCCTGAAGTCGCAATCCAAGGTACTATAATCCCTTGGTCAACATCCCCGATAAAATACCTCGGAGTTCTCTTAGATAAAAGACTCACATGGAAAACCCCAAGTAAATGCTGTCATAGACAAAACTAAATGTAAAATATTTAATTTATCATCGATTATAAATCGCCGCACTCCTCTTAGACTAGAATGCAGTCTATTAGTATTTAAACAAGTCATATTGCCTACAATGACATACGCATGCCCAATATGGGGAGGCGCAGCATCAAGCACTATCGATAGACTTAGTAGACTACAAAATAAGTATCTAAGAACAACCCTCAACGCGCCATGGTTCATTCCCAACCATCAAATCAGACGGGAACTAGACATTCCTGATTTCAAGGAGACTGTAAATAAGCTTGCCAGCAATTTCTTCAATAACCTCCCAAATGCTCCATGCTCAGCCATATTCAACCTAGGAAGGAATTACAACAGCCCTCGAATCCTATCTAGATTCCCTAAAGATAAATTCAAACCTCCGTAAACCGACAGCTTCCATTATTCCCATCCTCCATTACATCATCCTTTAAAATAAGATCTGTAATCAAAACCCCATTATTATAGTAAGGAAACCAACCGTGACTTAAGGATGACCATATCCTAACAAGCTATTTATATTTCTGTATCTTAAAACCCTCGAAAGACAATATTGTCGGACGAGAAGTAATAAATTAAAAAAAAAAAAAAAAAAAAAGAATATATCAGATTCCGGCTGCTCCCGTAATGCAAAGTTTTGTAACGAAAGCTAGTAGCAAACAATACAGAACGTATGATACATAAAACGATCTGTTTACAATATAACTGGCTGAAGAAGTCCGGCGTTGTCGAACTATTTATGACAATCAACCAGTTACATAGGAAAAGTAATAAATTTTATCTGTGGTGTAAAATGGAAGTAATTTCATTTACATTCTCATCTTTCTCCGCTCTGCTTCTCTTCTGGACCCTTCGCCCCGTCACCCCCTGCCTCGCCCATCCCGCCATGCCCACTCTTCCCTCCCCGCCCCCAAAATGAGCGACTTATTTTATTAATCAGTGACAGCCTAAAAGAGATCTGCGGAATTTTTCACTCGAAGGTTAATTTGCATCTCGGTTGAAGCTCCTGTTTCTTTCCCTGACGTGTTCCTAGAGCACTTCACTATTTTCTCCAAATATTCTGTGCACCGATTTGAATGTAGACGTTCAATTTGAGCGATAGATGACGCCATTGTTGTGTGTCTAACTGCCGTCTTGTTAGACCAATTAAACACCGCGTTGGTAACTAGTTTAACTGGTGATTTTTAGCTTTCCCGAAAACGCTAAAATTGCGTTCCAGAGTTCTTTTTTACACGTAAAGTAATGATGCATTAAGTAAGCATGATGTCGAGTTTATCCTCTATTTATTCCCCAATTCGATTGCTTCTGGAGGGGCTTGTACGTAACACTTGGTCTCAGAGGACCGACGTAACAGACACTAATCTTCCAGAGTTGAATAATAGAAAACTACACCGATTAGTTTCTAATCATATACAGAAATTTGGTAAGAAAAAAATTTACAATTTTGTATTGATCATGTTTTGAACTAGCGGGTTGGCTAGTAATCTCTCAAAATAATCTCTTTAATTCAATAAATATTGTAATAATCCGGTCTTTCCTTATCAAATTTCACGCCCGCACATTAGGTTTACCACTGTAATACCCCCATCTTTGGTTGTTTTTTTTTAATTTTAAGAAATCGTAATTGGAACGTGAACGTGGCACATGTGGGTGGCTAGCTCAACACCACGACCACTGGATGCTCCTGGAAAATAAAAATACTTACTCTCTGCACTTGTCGGGGCTGAAAATACCGTTCTACGTGGACTCGGTCGATGGATCTTATACTTACGCTTTGTTTACCAATAATACAAAGGGAATAACTTTAAAATACCTCATTTCTATTGAATGAAACGAGAATTTATATATGCACGTAACGTAATGAAGTGTCGTACGTCTCTTTTTTATTCTTAGAAATTTTTCATCAATCTCTTACATGCATTATCATATTATTTACTTAACAATTAATTTCCCCTATTGATGGTCATTTACTAATTATTACAATTTTAAATTTTAGTTATTGCTTTAACCAAATTTGTAATTACTCTTATGGCTTGAACATCAAAATTTAAATGTCTTTCTCAAATTCGAGCTTCGCGGAAATACTTCCTTGTCCTTTCGGCGTCAGCACACTCGGCAGTTGAATACCAGTTCAACTTCACAGCACCCTATCTTCTCCTGGATTCCGGTGTCCGCTTCAATCCACACTCAGTTAATTAATTATTCTAAGAAAACTTCCTACGATCCCGATACTCCTGAATTTTAACTACGTAGTTCTTGCATCGAGTTCCAAACTCCAAAATTAAATCTTAAAGATGACGATTACTGTTCGTACATCTTGATCCTATCACACGCCAATCTCGAGAAACTATAACTTCCAAGTACACAGTCGCTACAAGATCCTGACACGAAATGTTGTAAAAATTCCAAAAATGTTCTATCTCCGTTCTTCTTTTCAAAAGCCTCTTGTTTCTAATCTTGTACCATAGTCCTTCTCGTGTTTATAATCCCTATGTTATTGCTAATCCATCAATAAATGACTAATCTCTTCTTGTCAACAATGTTCCTATTTCTTTATGCTATATTTCGTGATAATTTATTAATAAACAATTTTCCCCCATTCTCCAATTAAATATATATAATTTTCTCATATTTATACGTATTATTTCTCACGCCAAATTACGTACTGAAGTGCACGAAAATTGAGGGCTTTTCCGATGCACTTCAATATTTATCAAAATTCTCAAATCAAATTAACCATATTCAATATCACATGGCAGGATAACTTCGAGTTTATCAGTTCTGGCCGGCCATTATCATCAAACAAATGGTCCGAATCGCGATCAGGTCATTGTATTCTTTTCTGGTAATATTGGTGTGAGGAAGGAAGTCTCTTTATTAAGATATAATGGCCCGTATAAATAGCTTCACATCTTTAACTCAACTCTACATTATTACCTACTACCTAGTTTCGCTAAGTGCTTTGGAAAAAAACAAAAACACTGTAGGAACAATACTCAAAGGAACTCACTTCTCTGGGAGTGACAATGTGACTATGAACGTGAAAATTTCTTCTCAGGACTTGAAGTCTTGCGAATCCCACTTGTTGAAGCGCCTCACAGGAGTCGAATTCGTGACCCCCCCCCTCTTCGAACACGAAGTAAAAGCTGCGTGGTTCCGCGCAGTGGCCGCGCGGGCAGGTAATCGATGGTATTTGGACCGCAGTGCAGCTTCGCGGCTGCCTGCGAAGCGCGGCGAAAGCGGCTGGCGGCGCGCTCCATCACTCTTTCGGGTCACCCGCGCCGAGGGCCGACGCACTGAGCGCCGCCGCCGCCGCCGCCGCCGTCAACACCGTCGGCACCGCCTCCGTCGGTTGCGCTGCCGTTTCCGTCGCTGCGGCTGCCACCGCTCCTTTGTCGTCGTTCCACTGTTTACGCTGTCACTGCCGCCGATAACACCGCCGTCACCAGCACTAGCACAACTCCGCATTTCCTAGCCCGTGACCCTCACAACCGACGAAACTGCCTCTACAAACTCTCCACAACCATCAACGTCACCTGAATCAACATTACCACCACCATGACCACCACCACTAACAACACCATCATCAACAACACAATCGCCTTTTTTTTTCATCACCACCGCCAGCACCGCCACCTTCTACACCACTACACCTTCTACACACCGCTATCACCAACACTACCACGACCATCATTATCATCATCACAGCCACCACCAACAAGACACAATACCACCACCAACACCATCAGCACCTGTACCACTATCAACAGCACTATTACTTATGCCACAAACCGTACCAACATCACTTTTGACATTTCGGTTACCACTGTTATTTCGACTACCACCATATAATACACATTATTCACATCCCCATCATTATCGCCACTGTGATTCCCGTCCCCACCGTCCCCACTGTGATCCCGTCACCACCGCTTTCGTCACAATCACCAATCACATCTCGCCAGCAACCTCCGCCACCGCTGCCACTGTCGTCACCGTCACCGTCGCCGCCGCCGCCCTGTCGTGGTCGTCTCTCCTGGGAAACGCCTCCTGGCCGCAGTTTCTCGGCGGCCACGCCCGCCCGCGCACAAATGGCGTAAAGAAAAACTCCCACCACGCCACGGCGATCGCCACTAATCGGGCATGTCTGCCTAGCGCTCGCAGTCATTCGTGTGAACCCGCCAAGGGTTTCTAGAATACACTGTCTTGAAAGAAAGTATTCCGCTACCTCCGCTTCATATGCGCTACATTTCTTTTGCTTTTCATATAGGATACGAAAAACTTGTAAGTGCGAATATCCGCTTTAAAACTTTCGCGGATATTCACGATTCATGGCTCTTTGTGACAGGAAACGTTTCCGGAATTCTATTTGATCGAGCATAACTGACGTAATTTCCTTATGTTTGAGATTGTAGAGCTTCAAATATACTATCGGTAAATTCTTTAAAATACGAGATGAAAGTAAAATCATGAATCTCCATTAAATTTTGAATAATTTAAAATGATGTGGAATTCCGTTTTATAATTATGTTATTTAGCAGTAAATATAAATAGTAATATTCAACGCATTTGCTCATTTTCTGAAAAGTGAAGTAAGTTAGGAGCAGAAAAAAATATCGAGTGGCATATCAGAACTCAATAGCTTAATTTTTATTCTACTACGATATGTGAATATCAAGAACATATTATTACAATGACTTCAACTACTGATAACCGAGCAGATTTTGTAAATTTAATTACTAAGTCCTTCTGATTTTCCTTCTCAGACTCTTTTTTTAAACATTGTAATTCTAATCAAGATAATATGTGATGTGTTGGCAAAGAAGAATTGAAAATTATATATTGAAAATTATTGGCACTCAAATTTTTAATTTATTTTTTAACTGAAAACACATTGAAATTTAATCTCTTTATACAGTTCGCTTTAAACATCAAAATGTATTATTATAAAGAATCCAAAAGATGTTTTTCTGTTTTGAAACTTTCAATAACACTTTTGTAGTCATTTTGTTCTTAATATATTTGCAAATCGTTGACAGTATTCCATCAGCACGTAGAACGTGAAGGTTCATAAAAATAATAATAATAATAATAATAATGACAATAATGTCAGTAGTACTAATAATAATAATATTGTTATTGTTGATGTTTTGTTTCCCGTTGATCCTTGTATTTATATAGTTGAAGATGGAAGGTTGGGGCGAAGTTGACTATGCAGGATGAATATACAAATTTCAGGAATATTTGGATTTCATTATATTGACTCAACGTTTCGTGCAAAATGTTTCCACCTTATCCAGAGCAACCAAAAATGAATTAAAATTACTATTTCTAACTTTCCAAATTTCCAGACAACGTCTATGAAATAAAATGGTTTTCCACCAATTAAAGATAAGGTGACACCTATTTCCACGGGAATGAGGTTAAGTTTCAATTTGGAAAGTTAGAAATAGTAATTTTATTTCATTTTTGTTGCTCTGGATAAGGTGCAAACATTTTGCACGAAACGTCGAGTCAATAAAATGAAATCCAAATATTCCTGAAGTTTGTATACTGATCCTGCATGGTCAACTTCGCCCCAACCTTCCATCTTCAACTATATAATAATAATAATAATAATAATAATAATAATAATAATAATAATAATAATAATAATGTTTTAATCTTTCAAAGTCCATTGACTCCAGCTACGTACTACTTTCAATTTTTTCACTCCTTTCAATCCCTACTAAATTAAGGAAGATAGGTTTTTTTATTCCTTGGTCATGTGATTGACACTCAGATGAAGCGATCGCGTTCGTTTAAAATTAGATCACGAGGCCAAAGAGTGTGAGCTACTGCTCCTTGCGCCAGCGCGTTGGCAGAGGCGAGGTCGATGCGCGGCAAACGACGAACCCAAGCGGATCTATTGGGCTGTTCCACAATGGCGCTCGGGAATTGCCCCCGGGAGATGCGCTACGGTGCGGGAGAGTGCGCATGCGGTCTGTTTCGTAAGAGAAGCCCTCCCGCTCCATGTAGCCCCTAGGCAAGGCCGCTGCTAACCCAGTTCGCTACTCCACTCACGCTCGCTGCGGTCGGTGAGAAAAACGCTGCAAACCACAACTGCAATCCCCGTCAATCGTGAATAACTTCTCATTAAAGACCATTTTGTTCACGTGAAAGTTAATGACATAAAGTAACCGTGTTTCGTTCCTTGAGTTAGGTCTTTACTGTTAAGGACTATTCTGGTTTATATTTTTACAAAGTTAAAATATCAAAATTTGTAGGTGAGGTCAAGAAAGTGATCTTTTTAAAAAAAACGCTATTAGTTCTCGTTGAGTTGCCAAGCTCTTTTTGAGAGAATTTCCGAGAGATGGAGAATGAATAAAGTGCTCTTAATGGAACTCTTTTATTTGTGCAATATCTGAACTTTTGATTATTTTGTTTCCTGAAAGTCAGAATTTTTATTCAATAGGTAATTATAACACATTTTTGTATAATTTCAATACTTTTTAACTATGTGGCTAGGCTGAAGGCCTTTTAGCCATTACAATACCTACATGCTACCCCATTCAAACCTTTCGAATTCTGGCATTCACCCCTAATGGCCTCTTCATCGCATCAAAGCCGCGGAAAGGAGACCGTAGAGAGAAAGAGAGAATATGTTACATATGCCCTCAGTTACATTTCGTACTGAATATTTTCCTGTCTTGCATTAAACTAAACAATAATCCTGCCCGCTGAGCGATTAGTATTGGAGTCGGATTAATCCGACCTTTGCCAGCTAGCGATGTTCCCAGGCCTAGACCCTAATTTTGTTTATTATCCACGCCTGGGGGTAAGAGAGACATGTGAAGATTATGACGAATTCCCATTACCGAACCTATCTTACTTCCCTTACATGCCTGACCTTTTCCTCCGTTCCACAGCTTTAAAAACCAAGACGATTTGTATGAGAATGCCACAGCTTTATGGTTACCCCGGCCGGGAATCGAAACCGCAACCGCTTCAAAGAATGCTAGCAGCTGCCCATGAGCCACCCGATGGACTGTTAATGTTAATTAAATACTTTCAAATTGCCTTCGACAAGTACACTGAATTTTTTATAACCTGAAAACACGACCTTATACAACAAACGACTTCGAACGCAATATTGGAAAACTGCAACTTCTTTCGTTCAGCTAAATCTACTACTAAATCTTCAAATTTTAATTTCTGACCTCTCGTGCACCAGTGCTCTCTCAATGAAGCAATTGGCTCTTTCCCTTTTCAGATGGCGGCGACAATCGTTGCTTCTTGGAGAGCGGGGGCTCGGCGGAGAGCTTCTTCGTCAGTGAAGACATGCCTGTAGGAGCTGTCATTGGTAAGTGGGAGTCAGGACCTGTTCGAGCGCCCATCATGAACAGTAAATTGCTGGAATTTTAGAAATGTTAGTGACAAATAGGAAAGTGTGTATATTAATGTTTATACTTCGGTCGTGAGAAGGCTTTCAGCTCCCCGAGTGGCACCGTTTCGATGGCAGTGATGCCAATGTTTCGACCCTCATATCATGGTTTTCTTCAGGGCTAAAGTGCGCCAAGATTGTGGGCCCTCAGGTTTATATCATGTGTGGCTGTGTAGCGACTGGCATTTGGTTGGCTGTTTGGCCGACCCAATCAGGCGGGCCGGTTAGTATACTTTGGTCAGTTTGGAAGGGAAAAGTGTACGTGCATAATATACTTTGGCTTGGTGTTCTCTCTGAGGCAATCGAAAAACCTTTTCATAAAGAGCAGATTTGCAACGTAATATATTGTTTTATGGAATTTATATCAAGCTAAGAAAGAAAGGCAAGTCGCATTACTGTCCATAGTGATTAAGCGATAGAAGTGCAAATTGACTGCACAGCAAAATTTTTCTCTTCGAGAGGAATTTTATCCCTCAATGTCTCCGTGACTTTGACTCACGTGTGCTTACCGTTATAGTCCACCGTTTCAACTGGCCGACAACTTAAATGTGAAGTACAGAAGAGGCTAATGTTTGCGTGCTCGAGAACCGTTGAAGGAAAACTGCGTTCTACCTGTAACGCATGCACGAGACCCTACTGTTGTAAATGCCATTTTTCAGCTTGATTGTTTCATTGGGAAAGATTAGCGTCATTATTATATTGTGACTAAACAACATTTTGAATTTTATATTTTTTGCTTGTATATAATTTCTTTACCATGGCATAAAGAGAGCTCGTAGTTATTTACACGAATCGAACGATAATAAAATATAAAGAAATAAGAATGTTAAGTTTGATGCTGATTGCGAAGCCCTCAGACCACTTACTAACGGGGTTAAGGGCTCATTTAAAAGCTTTCGTAAGCTTTTTACCTAGTTAACCTATGATTAATGATTATTTTATTTCAGAATGTTTTACCTAACCTCGTTATGAGGATATCGACGATAATTTCTTTAACAAAGTTTTGTCTCGGTCACTAGCTGCACCACTCCTTCAGAATAAATCCGTCGCAATCAAAAATGTTTAAGAAACGAACGGTCCGTGTGCCTGTCCTTAAACTGCTCGCTAGGTTTCTAAATTTAAAATTGTTGTACTTCTTTCTTTGAAGGTACCTAAAATAAAGTTTAGTCCGGCTGACCAAAGTATATCAACGCACATTAAATTTTGTATATGTGTATATTGTACTGTATATTGTGTATGTGTATCTTTTAAAACTGTCGATTGCAGAAGAAGCAGTAATGGCATGAAATGTTTAGCGTATCATGAAGCGTATCTTAGTTGTTTTTCTCCCTCTTGAATCGAATGAAGTCTTGGTATTAAAAAACACTTAAAAATACATTAAACACTCTATTGGAGTAAAGTCATTGTACATCTTCATTTAAATATGCACTTTTATTTTTATTTTATTTTGCTTTATCGTGTACAAACATGATGTTACTCCAGGATATTTAATTTCCTCATCTTATACGAGGACTGTTTGATAAGTTTGGTAAAAATGGAAGAAATTTTTTTTAAAGAAAAACTTATCTTAGCTTATTGACCTTACTTAAGAAAAATCTTACCTTACCTTATTTAGCCCAGCGTGTTTACAATTTTTTCATCACATCGGAAAAATAGGAATTGCCAAACTCTGCGAAATACCCGTTTACAGCAGCAGTCACTTCTTCATTTGATGAAAATTTTTGCCCACGAAGCCAAATTTTCAAATTTGGAAATAGAAAGAAATCACTCGGAGCTAAATCCGGTGAATATAGTGGATGAGGAACCAGTTCGAATCCTAACTGATGCACTTTTAACCATTTGACCTGCTGCCGTGTGGGATGGATATCTTGGTGGAACAGCACTTTCTTGTGCGCATTCACGCATTCAGCTGGTTGCCAACAATTAACTACGCGTCATTTTTGTTTGAAATTCAAACAGCTGCCTAAAATGAATCGTGCTTTCTAACAATGCACAGGTTTAATAACAATGCGTGCTATTTCATAGAAATTTTACCAGACTTATCAACATCTTCGTACATGTTGGGAGGTTGAAGAATTAAACATTCTCTATTCTTTATTATGAATTCCAATTAAAAATTCTGAATTAAAAATAATGGACAACACGCCACAGGAATACTACTCTTTCTACGGGAACCATAGGAATACAGACTGTACACAAGAGGTATATGAAAATCTTCAATTACAGGATCAACTAGGTCAATTATTTTCCTGGTCAACTAATAAAACTGAATCCAAGACTTTCCAAGATCCAGTTCGTTTGCTCCTAGAGTCCCTAGACTGAGGAGTATCGCAACCCGAATGGTCACTGCTAATTAATATCCTCACATTCGATAGCTAGAGCATAAGAGGTAACAAGAGGCAAGGAGAAATGATAACAATTGAAGGAATTATGGACGTTTTCTAGCATATTAATATTAGTTTTTGGTACAATGATGTTCTCAACACACAAAATTACGCGCTGTTTGAACTTCCCATATAACGAACGAACAAATTGAAGAATGACTGTCGCACTGGAATGTAGTACTCCCTGTGTCTAGGGTCTCTATTTTCCTCTAGAGTCCTTAGATACAGAGACAAGCGCCATCTAATACACTTTCACACGATAGTCCTGTCAAGCAACGTTCAAGAGGAGAAGCGAAATTATTGCAAATGAATGTACAAAGTATTATGAAGATTCTCTTTGAGTTTAAATTGGTTAATGATAGATTTGTGGTTCCCACCACACCAAAACCTGACGAGATATAATGATGGCATTATGAAGATATTCTAGAATATTATCTTTGGCTTAGGATAGATTGGTGGTTATCAACACACTTATACCTAGTGAAGTAGATATAAAATGATGTAAAATGATGGGATTAGCGGCGCAAAGAAATGCACTACTCTCTACATCCACGGATTCTTAGAGTGGAGTAGAATCCGTAGATACAGAGAGTAGACCATTCCATTGCACCGCCGAATCCGCCATTTTATGTCCAGTTGAAATGTGCGGTATTGTTGGTGAGTTAGGAACCAGCAAACTAGCAAAAACACTGATAATAGTATATTTAAAACTCCATAATATTGTTATAATTTCTCCTTAACTTCTGAATGCTGTCTGAGAGGGCTATTGGGCGAAAGGACGTTGATTGGCAGCGACCTCTCTGTACCTAGGGAGTCTGCCCCCCCTCTGAGGTGCGCGCCCTGGTGGCTGTTGCAGGCACCTTGCGCATCATCGGGGACCCGTCGGAGCGCGGGAACATCGCGCTGCGGCTGCAGGAGCGCGACTCGCCCGCCGCCATCGTGCCGGGCACCAAGAACATCTCGCTGACGCGTCGCCTCGACAAGGAGGGCGTGGAGGGCCCCTCGTCCGTCTACATCAACGTCATCTGCGACCGGCGCCGCACCGCGGACCCGGTCAGTCGCTCGCGCGCGTGCGCCCGGCTCAGGCCATCAACTCAGCAATTGCGGAGCAGCACAACAAACGGGCCACGGACCGCGCACAAATTTTGCTTCGTCTTCCTTGTCCTGTCCTCAGGCTTACTTACACTTACAAGCACTACACTGCCATATATGCCGGGAACTCGGTCGGGAGCTATACTGCGAGCAAAACTTCTGCCGACTTGACACTCCAGGCTGAGAGGGGAGAGGGGATTCCGTTATCCAATCAGAGGCTTCAAATTGTGATGATGTCACTACAGAGTTGCCGACGTTTACTAAGAAACAAATGAAATGTAGTAGCGCGAAGCAACTGAAAATTGAAGAGCGCCGAGCGCTAAGAGGAGCGCCATTACTTGTTAGGTTATGCATCGTGTGTGCAGTTGTGACATCTAGTGTTAAAGGCCTACTTAAAGGCTGATATACTTATGACACGATGTTGTTCCACCTTACGGGACATTTCTAATTTTCATCTTTATGCCAATGCATTAAATAGGACGCCTCTTTGAAAACCTTGTAAATAACAGGCAAAGTCAGTAACTTCGAAAAGTCCTGCAATTTTAATTGTAATTGTTTCAAAAAAATGTTATTTTCACGATTTTCTTTGCTTAGAGAAGAGTGTTCGGTAAATTAGGATTTTATGTTTAATATCATTGATATAATTGAGGAAGGTTGATAAGGTCTTCGCCGACGAGATTGGTTGAGATGACATTATTTGTATGAAAACAATGTCGATCTTTCTGTAGGAG
Source organism: Acheta domesticus (assembly GCA_031308135.1). NCBI lineage: Eukaryota > Metazoa > Arthropoda > Insecta > Orthoptera > Gryllidae > Acheta > Acheta domesticus. The sequence goes on from JAHLJT010002406.1 coordinate 131,939,964, forward strand.
CTATGCATATCAATGTGATGGACACTTTTACCAGCATTTATCACTGTTGCTGAACCTGTTTCTACCAATGCACTCTAGATTTGAAGATTAACAACATTATACTAGTGTGAATAATCCCAAACACTAATTTCTGTGTTATATATTCCGCGTTAGAAGAGATAAGGCTTTCAAATGCTTAGAGAGAATCAGGTAAAGAGCTTGAGATTCTCGAGTGCGTGAGGCGTGGGTATTTTCCCATGGGTGTAAATGTGTTTGCAGCATGCTACGGAAAGGGATGGCAAATAGGTTACTATGTGTAACTGAATGCGGTAGTCACGCACGCAAGTGGAAAATTATCTATTCCTTTCGTAAATCGAAGTGTTATTTTACACGAAAATGTTTAGTCACATTCAGAAAGCGAATTATAATTTTTTTTGAAGTATCTTACCTTCGCATTTGTTAGTAATTGATATCGTGTTTTATTCATACTTCCTTTAACGCGCGGCACATGATGTGAAACTAAAACACACAACCATGTATACAGAACTTAATTCAGGTGATTTACTCTGTACCGTCCAACCTCTACGTTATTTTATTTTCTCGCTACCGCTTACGTAATAGAGAGAAAAATATGCTGCGCCAAAAAACGGCGAATTTTCTGCAGAAAATCTATTACTGGGCCCTGATAACGAAAAAGTGGATAAATCCCGTTGTTAAATTTAGAAATGTAAACCTTTAACACGTGGTGTAGCCAGAATTTGTTTTGTGGGTCCTTGATACCGAAAAATTGAATGAAGGGAAAACGTATGTCTGTCCGTCCATCCGGCAGTCTGTCCGTGAACAACGCGAACGGCTAAACCGTTCAGCTGATTTTCTCCAAAATTGATAATCCTCAATCGATCTGGCTGATGTCGCGACCTAGTGAATTTCAAACCGAAATTGTAATTGTGGGGGTACTTCACATGAAGCCACTGAGACATTTTCAAAATTTTCAAAGAAGTTCTCCAACTTTTCTTTATTACACTTTGTTATTGGATAATGTGAAGAATGTTTAAGAGAAGGATTAGGCCTCATGTTTTTTGAAAACCCTAATGTGTCGAAAATTGCCAAAATTCAAAATGTTTTCGGCTACAACTAAATAATAAAGATAGATATTTTTCCCGTAATGAAATCTGTTCCCAAGAGACAGATTTTAAAATAAGGTCATGTACAATTTTTCCAAAATTTTGAGTTTTACATGGCAGATGTGTTAATTTGACGAGATAATTGCGGTATAAAAAGTATTACGGGCGTAACATTACTGAGGCCGAGAAAATATGTGCTGGTTGGTAGCACTAGTTTTCTCTTAAATGTGAGTGAGAGTTTTTGATATGCTTTTCCTAAAGGTTTCCACGCTTTTGTTGACTTACGATTTCCTGTTGTGTTGAACATTAGCGAGTTTGTGACCTGTTTCGAAATCGAATTTGTAGATGAATTGCTCTGCTCAGTGGATTTGCGTGACTCTCCATTTTTTTTTTTTTTTTGCCTCAAAAAAATGTGCGCAGATACTTTCTTTCCCCACATGTCATATACAGTTTTTAAATAAATAAATAAATAAATAGATAAATAAATAAATAAATAAATAAACAAATAAATAAATAGAGCTTCTTGAGAACACTATAAACTGTAAAACCTTGGACTATGTGCAATTTTCTTATCTTTCTTTTTTCCCCTTTTCCTCCAGGTTTCTTCTCCAATCGAAACTATGATAACGTGGAAAATTACTTCCTTTACCTCCCCCATTTATAAAAAGTCTATACTGAAGAGTAAAAGGCCTCATCTCAAAAAGGATAGAATGTGCTTATTAAGTTTTATTATTAATAATATTAATAATAATGATAATAATAATTATATGATAAATTGTATTGTCATATATTTATTGGTATTTGAAAAATGTTGTCTCATCGAAAATTGCCCGCCACTGTTCCCATGAAGATTTTCAACTAAAAAGTAACCTTGATAACTAGAAGCAGTTACTCGAAATCTTCGATAACAGAAATGGCTTTATTTTCGGTCGCCTTCCCTGCGTCCGTAAGTAAGTCAAATTTGGAGAAATTCAAATATTTTATAATTCATATTTTCCGTTTCCCTCCCAAGTTTCCAAATACGAAGATAGTGCATTAAGAGTATGTGGCCCACGTTGGCGAGCGGCGTTGACGTGCGCGTGTTGTGCTTGTGCAGGGCTTCGTGATCCCGGTGAACATCCGCGTGACGGACGCCAACGACAACGCGCCGCAGTTCCTGAACGCGCCCTACGTGCTCACCATCTCCGAGGTGACGGTGGTGGGCACGCGCGTGCTGCAGGGCGTGAAGGCCGTCGACGCCGACCAGCAGGGGCCCTTCTCCACGGTGCACTACTCCGTGCTGCCCGGCCCCCATTCGGTGCGTACGCGCTCGGACGCGCCTCCACTTCAATTGCACGGGCACGGGAGGAAAACAGATTAAAATAAAAATTCTTTAAAATTAAGACACTACCAATATTGTTGATGGTGTAAGTGAGTCACCAATTAGTGGTGGTGAAAAAACCTTAATGTAAATATTAATAAAGATTGTCTTCAAGCTCTTGAAAGGCCTTCTCGCCGAACAAGAAATAAAGAAAGAAAGGAAAAAGGAAAATAATTCTATGTATCTCCATTGTTCACAGCATGAATTCCATAAGTCACCTGCCATTTGTGTAATTGAAGTGAAAGTGTAAATATGATGTGTGAATTGTGTGAAATGTGTGAATTGTGTGAATGAGTGCAATGTATCACGATTTTAATTAATCATTACACTAGTCTAGAAAAATAAACTTTTTTCTTTCAGAAGAATGAAAATAACAGATGCTATAAGTATTTTTCAAATATAATTTCAGTTTCTCCCCACCAGGCAGGAGTTTTGTGTGATATGCATTTGAACTATTTATATCTTTTAATAAAATCAGTGACTAGGTATCCACCTCTAAACGGTATACTATTCGTCATGACTTTCATTCTGACTGCTCATTCTGTACCTATAAAAGGTTAATGATGATTATCGTGCATATTAGGACTACACTTGCCTTAGTACCGGTTTCCATTGTAGAAATTTACTAATGAAAACACTCTCCATGCTTATCGTTGACAGCGGCAAAAATTTCCGGGAGCAAGTCTTAAGTCATAATCTAAGTTCATTTTTAAGGACATGATACACCCCATAGATTTATAAGAATGCAGAAGATCAGCCTTGTGCGATAGTTTTCTGCTTTATACTTTCCAAGGAAATTACAATATAAATTTTTGAAAGACTGTCAGACAGCTTTTTCCAGTGGATTTAACAGTTCCTCAAAATATTCATCTGCTATTATTGGCCGCATTTGCAGTACTAAAAAAATCCCTTCTTTCAATTTACCATTTCTTGCTTTGGGAAATTTCGATTCAAGTACAAGAATCCATCAGGAATCCATTGCTTTTCCGAAACTTTGCATTCATTTTAATTTAATATGCAATGGAAGTAAATATAGTTTTTAGGATTCAATAAATGTAGTTGTGACACATTTCTCTGTTCAGGGAGTCCTTTACGGGACTCCTTTAATATTTGTCGAACAGAAATAACAATCACTTAGATGATCCCTCTATTCCTTCCAAATCACAGGAATTGCAAATGGTTTATGCTGTGTGGTATTTTTCTATCGAGACAGCAGTCTTAAGACACAAAACATATATTTGGGCCCCTGCTCTTTTCAAATTCACCAACTTCACAGCCAAAGTAATGTTAACACTTTTTCGCAAGTGGCGTTAAATTTAGCCAGTTCATCATAAATACAGCAGAAATTATCTGCATGGTTTACACACGTTCTTATTTTGAAGAAAATACAAAAAACTAAAACACAGCTTACATAGTATACTTCTAAACACAAAGGAAGTATATCACTAGTGATATTCATGCTAACAAGTTCATAGACACCTCAATACTGACACATCACAATGCCTAATTAGCTGATCTGAACATGTCAAAACTTGAATGAACCTGCTCAGTGTTACCTGTTGGTGTCTCAGCATGATGTTACATATAATTTCCTTAAATTCAGCTTGAATAAAATCGCTGTATATAAGGTAAAGGTTCCTATGACGGGTCAAAGAGGATGGTACAATCAGATTTTAAATGTAGCAGTTACAAAAACTGTGCCTGATGGAAAAATTCTGAATAAATATCTGAACTTAGTGTGAAAAACGCACTATATTCACTAATCAGATTTCTTGTGAATTAAACCTTGTTGATCAGTGTTATTAATGCTTACATTCTAAATACAGGTCCTGGTTATAACGGTTTGAAAAATGTAAAATGTGCAATTATTCGCCTGCTTCGTGCATTCTGCTGCCTCATGACGAAATTTAAGCAATCCTTTGGTCAATTTGATTGATTGAATATTTGATAATTTTTTGTCGTTTGTGGTCATAACGAGAAAAGTAGTTTTATCTCAAAAGAGCATGTTAATGAAAAAATCATTAACTATCTTGACTAAATTATTTACCATTCTTTGCATCGGAATATCTGCTTTCAAGCCATATGAACAACTCAAACATTCTTCATCTGCAATATAATAGCTACTAACTTGCTTAAACCATAATGAAATAACTATAATTATTTATAGGATCCTCTAACAGCCAGTATCTCCCAGCAAATGCCACAGCGAAGTATCTCCCAGGAATCGCGTATTTTAATTATTTCATTTGGTGAAGCTTATGAACTGGGGTTATAATTTCAGATTATTTTAATTTACCAGTTTCATGGGATGATTAACATTCGTAATTTGTTCTTTAGCCACACAATTACGTTATTTTAGTGCATCCATTACCTTTCTCAAAAACTTTTCTTTTTCGAACAATGTGCATTTAAAAGTTCAATGATGAACACAGCAAAACACTACCAGTTTTATCGTATTGTATATGAGGAAAGGAAGCTGCGGGCTGGGACACATTCTTTCATTGGACCCTGCGGGAAGGGGCCCCTTGTTATTGTCAAAATATTAAATTATTCAATTCACACATTTAACCGTCTAGGGAAGGCAACGAAGATGATTGTCATATTGATACGTTATATTGCATGTGTCAAATGTGATACCTTCCAGATGAAGTAAAGGGAGAAATAAACAGATTCAACTTTCTTATTTATACGCCTCTTTAATTCTCTTTTCAGTGTAAAATTTCCGAGTTTCTCCCTTTGTTCCTGTCCTACTACTTCCCGCTTCAAAATCCTCCCCCTATTAACAAGAAGCATGATGCCCCAGGACTACTTCGTGTTCGTGAACGAGCTGGAGGGCACGCTGCTGCTGCGCAAGCCGCTGGACTACGAGAAGCTGAGCAACTTCACGCTGACGATCCGCGCGCAGGACCAGGGCGTGCCGCCGCAGCACTCGGACACGACGCTGCAGGTGAACGTGATGGACGCCGACGACCAGAACCCGCGCTTCTACGACGAGCGCTACACCGCGCTGCTGCCAGAGCCCCCCGTGCAGGTGAGCCCACGCCGCACTCAGCACACACGCACGCTCAGCACACACATGCAGCCAGCAAACACTCACGCACTCAGCACACACACACGCGCTTAACACACGTTCACACTCAGCACACACTCCTGGCACACGCACTCAATACACGCGTACTCAGCACTCAGATAAAAAGAACATCACTTAGCACTCACACTCACACTCAACACACACAGTCACCACACCTATAATCACATATCAATTCACGCAGCACATACACAAACTCAGCACACAAGCACTCAGCGCATACACACTCAGCACACATTCAACAAAAATATACACTTCCCACGCTGATGAGTGTGGTTTATCTACAGTTTTTCTATTTTGAGGTGAGTTTTAAACAGATTTATATGGATATTTTGATGGATGTGTTTAGCGAGTTTCTAAGAAAATATTATTATTATAGGGCCCATTGATTTATATAAAACCAAAATCAATTAGATAACCGCGACTGTTCAGACACCGCTTCAGGAATAAGGTGCTCTAAATCCACATTTCATAAACTGGAAGTTATTCAAAATAGATTTCTACGCTGTGCACTAAAAGCTCCATGGTACATACGGAACAATCAAATTCTAAACGAACTCTCTATTGAACCCTTAAAGAAATGATTTCCAAATTGTCCTTAAGATTCTATTCATCCTTACCCTCCTGCCCCGCTACAACAATATATAAGCTTGGCCAAACTTCAAATCCATTTCCCAGAATTAAGACTCGACATAGATCTCCTTCATCCTCCATAATTTGCAATCGTAATAGTCTAATTATTACTATAGACCATTTCTTCCCACATTAAGACAGAATAGAAACTCTTTGCTGTAAATATTCCTTGTTTTGTACATTTACTGTTTTTTTATATTCAGTGTTAAATTAACAAGCAGTTAACAAGAGGTCCCACCTTGGAAGACCCTCGAAAAATTATGTATAAGCTTATTGTTAATATTGTTAAAAACCTTTGTAAGGCAACAACTGCCGATCAAGGACAATTATAATAAATAAAAAAAGGAATAAGGTGCCGATGACTTGGGGACAGCCAATTCAATCAGTGACGGGTATCGGATACTTGCTTGTTGGGCTGAATATTATCAGTCAGCTTGTGGCTCCTTCTGGAAACATATAATTCAAAGTCTTATCGGTAGCTTTTACGATTTCCTTGAACCCTTCTGGAATGCTGGCGTAGCACCCTAAACAAACAGCCTTTCCCATTCCCTTCCTTCCCATCCATGTTTTCCAATTCCGACTAGAAAGCCGTAGGAAAGTACCTTCCACCTGAAAAACTAAATACGCTGATGGAAAAATACCAAAATTCGATAAAATTGAATAAAATTCCTAATAGTAATGTATGTGTGAATTTGGCATTTAGTGTCGATTGTCCGACATTGCTGGCCATCTAACAATGTCCTCCATGCATGGGACTATTTACATTCTCATGCTTTGTGGTAAGAGCGACATGTGGCGAACATAACGTATTCTCTTCACCGTAACTAGCTAACTCGGCACACAGCTACAGGGGACGATTTTAAAGGAAAGCTTCAACTCTATTTCTACCCAGAACCGCACCACGGTGAGTTAGTATGCTGTCCAAGAGCTATCCTAGAAAAGGCAATAGTAATAATAATATTAATTATTATTATTTTACCCTTTACACTTAGAGTGCTGCAGGATTATCCTGCTTACGGTAAGAGGAGGTTAGGACTCCTCTTTCAGCCATTTTTTCCGGTTTATCCTCACTTCCAAGGCCTTCTGTACAGAAGGATGTAATGGGTTTCTCTTAGATGGTCGTTTGTCGGGAAAGGGGGGTGAAGATGGCGGGGCAAGCGTCATGCTTCAACCGGACACCTTTTTACCTAATATTTACTGTTAAAAAGCCAGTAAATATTGGTACTCATTTGGAAAGAAGGCTGAGTGAACCTAAGGATCGCACTGAATAGGACATCATCGGATAAAAATCCCCAGCCATGATTGGATTTGATTAATATTAATATTATTATTAATAATAATATTAATAATAGTAATAATAATAATCCTACAACAAAAATGCATCTAAGATCATCTTAAAATGTTTGCTAAGAATGCAACGATTCTTTCCCAAATTCTATCGTCAATGACTTTAGCAATGACATCTGCATGATGTTCGGTCTTGACAAGTGTGCAAAAATAAATTTAAAAAGAGGCAAACTGACAATGTCAGAGAGCATTGAAGTTGATATGTAAGATCTTGATCCAGGGAAAATTTACAAATATCTGAGCATTGAAGAATGTGAGTGCAATCTCGAACGACACAATGAAAGAAAGAATTCGCAGGGAGTATTACAGAAGAGTGAGACTTGTTCTGCAGTCCACCCTGAACTTCAGGAATAACTCTCCAGGAACAAGGACTTCTCGAGCTGATGTACATATACTTTATGTGTCATGTAAGGAAGGAGGAAGAGGCCACAGGCAAATTGAAGCCTCCTGGCACAATGCAACAGTTGGGATGGGAAAGTATGTAATCAGTCATCAAGATGACCCTCTAATGAAGCAGGTCATGAAATCCAACCGAAGAATGGGAAACAGAGGCATTGTAAGTGTAGCAAGAATCATTGCGAACAAGACTATGCAAGACACGCAGAATGAGAGACAATGAATATCTGAAGCTACTGAACATGAAATGTGTGACACAAAAAACGTTAAAGAAATCGTGAAGAGACAAACCATTCCATGTACAATATCTAAAAAGAATGGACAAGATGTAGATCAATAAAGATCAATCATTTATGTGGCTTAAAAGGGGAAGAATGAAGCCAGAATCGGAAGCAGTTCTAATAGCTGTACGCTCTGAGGAAGGCCACGATATGTTGGCCGAAACGTCAGCCACCAAATCAACGACGCGGCTCATCCCGGATAACCTGGACACCAGTTCTAATAGCTGCTCAAGATCAGGTATTGAGAACACGACATTATGATAAAGCGGTTCTCAAAATTTCCTAAGATGATAAATGCCATATTTGCCAGGAACAAGTAGAAACCATTGATCATATCGTCTCAGCTTGCCCAATTCTAGCAAAGACTGAATACTGGAAAAGACACGATAGGGTGTGTAGTTACCTCCACTGACAGATCTGTACCGCTCTCGAAGTTCCAAACACATGGCAAAAAATGGTGTTTACTTGTAGATGTATCTGTCCTTTGTGATCAAAACGTCGTAATGAAGGAGGCAGAGAAACGTCTTAAATTCAAGAGTTTGGAATTAGAGATCTGCCGAATGTGGGGCGTAAAAGCACAGGTCGTACCGATAGTCATCAGAGCTCTGGGATTTTTTCTGCAAATTTTGTGTAAGAACTTGGCTAAACTTCCCAATGATTCAAAAGACTGGAAAGTGCAAGAAATTGCTTTGTTTGTGACAGTTCACATTTTGTGCAAAGTATTATACAGGCACCGACATTCCCTAGAACTTCTTCTTAGGCAACTGCTTGCAACCTGGAGTAGATTTTATATTCAGGCGACTCATATCGTCTTTAATCGTGACGAAGAGCGAAAAATAATAACAAGAAATAAAGAACTATTGAAGCGATTTTTTGTTTCGTTTACATCGTGTTAAACCCCATAGAATGTGTGAAAATAACTTAATAATTGTGCAGAACGTATTTTATTTGTGTTTATAACTATCCATCCACTTAATATGCACAGGCGGTTTAGCTCATTAGTCAGCATGATCGATTTCCATGTCGCGACCCGGGGTTCATTCAGGGAAGATTGTAGTGTGTGTTTTCTTTGCAATGTCCCAGTATATGTTGCTATGTGACGATGAGAAAATTCACTTGTGAGACCAGAATACGGCGTGGGGATGCCTTCGTGCTAACCACACGTACCCCCTAAATCCATGGCCGCGAGGCCGGGACGCAGCTGGTAGGCCATGGCCCGTACAAACTATCCCACTTATTATATATTATGTAAGAGATGTCTATATAAAATTGGTTAACAGATTGATGTCGATTCCATTCATATGTTCCCTTATTTACGCAGCAACATCCAGCATTTTGCCATCACTTTAATTTCAGCAGCGATATTTGGTAGAAACACTTCACGCACTGAATGGACCAAGTCCAAAGAACTCTCTCCCATACAAACTGATAAAGCGGTACTGATTTCTTTTTGCTGTTAGGCAAGTCGATGGTCTAAAAGTGAGTGAACGAGTGTTGTCTGAATGGCTTGCTTGTCGTAGGGCGCGCGTCTGCGGGTGCGGCCACGGGAGATAGCGGCCTACGACCAGGACGTGGGCATCAACGCGCCCGTACTCTACTCCTTCAACTCGGGTGAGTGTTCGCTGCTTTGTTTTGGGTTGTAATTGTGACTGACAATAGAAATCAAGGTATACAAACTGATTCAGGATAATAACATCCACTACAGTAATCTAATCATTTAAAAATATTCGTAACTATATTGTGTCAATTTTCTTTGCGCCCATTCGTTATGAAAACTACCGACATTTATCCCACATAAAAAAGTTCCAAGTATTATATTTTTGCTTGCATTATGTTCAATGACCTTATTTGTACACATTATTTATTCACATGTCATAGAATAAATTTACAAATGTATAGGAATTGTAGTGTGTCAAATATGATCGATTTTTGTCGATGAACATCTGATAGAAAATATCTTACAACGAATTTACAAGTGTGACATTCGCCCGTTTTGGTTATTTATCTTCCGTCGGAAGGTACAGGAAATTTCTTTGACTGCATCACAAAGCGTGCCTAACAAAATGCAATGCATTATGAGGTGCCTACCATCAACAAATAACACATTGAGTACGTAACTTCGTTATATAAGATTTCCTTCCATATGTTCATTGGCAAAATGTTCTCACCTTCGCGCCTAACGTGCTCTAGAAGTTTGTAACAATTATTCATTCACTTTCTATTTTGCGACAGAAATACAATTCACTGACATTAAGAAGGAATTAGTTATGTTATTTGTTATTTATGTAATTTTGTTGATACTGGCGGTGATTTCTACTTATTCTATTCTGTAGATAATTAAATATCAACGATGTTTTTGGGGATTTGAATTTGATATTTTGAAGTAATGCCATGTGTATAGCCAATCACGATTATATTCCTGAAATACTGCTACAAGTAATTGTAATCTTGAAATTATTATTATTATTTCCTATTTTTCTCTGCATCTATCCTGACGCCAGGATTCTCAAAATCACTCAAGGCAACAGTGGTTTGCACCAAGGCCGGTTTAACGATCTGTGGGGCCTGTAGCACTCTTATCATGCGGGGCCCTTCTATTAATTTTTCTAATATTTTCAAGACCTAGTTTAGCGCGTGGTGTGTGAAAGAACTTTAATTTATTTTGTTACAATTTATGTAAATCGATCCTTAGCTTAACATGGCTTTGTTAATCAATATCAAAATAATACTGTATACTGTAAAAATAAGGGCAAAATTTTAAATATATAAATACTCGAATTCAGTTACGAGTACTCTCAGCCTAGTTCTGGGTCAATATTGGGACATTTGTACATTTGCTATTAAGTAATTAGGGTTTTGAAGTCTAAAACAAAAATTCAGTGTCTAGTGGACATTAAAGTTAAACTTCAAAAAATGCGTGCTTACAGTTCAAATGAAATTTTTTTCATTGTATTTATTACTACTAACAAACAAGTTTGAAAACATCAAACCGATAATATTTTTATCATCCGATAAAACTTCAAATAATGGATCCTTTTTCAAAAGGGTCCATTATTTGAAGTATTATCAGAAGATGAGCTATAAAAGATATTCCATAACAGACAAACTAAATTAGGTCAAATTCTTCTGATTGATTCAAAATGTTTAAATATTATAAATATAATTGAAATAAATATAATAATTTTCAAAATATTAAATTATACACATTTAATAAAATGACAATGGGATTAATTTTCAATTTTGATTGAACTCTGTTTATCTAATGAAACGTTTGCGCAATTTGCAGTAGAAAGCTCATCGAATATCCTTGTTTATCAATATTTTTAGTAGTCATGTTCAGTACTCATCAAAGAAAGATTCTTTGGTCGTGTTTGACTCATACTGGCTCTTATTTCACTATTATTTCGTCTTCATCAGTGATTGTATTTGTGAGAGTGATAATTCGGTATCGTTATTGAAATTGTGCGGATAAAGCTTCAATACTTAAAGAAACATTTTACGCGATAGATACGAACATAAGAAAATCGGCTGGTTGTTTTCGGATTGTAATTTATGCGGTAACAATGTATCCAAACTAACCAACCAATATGTATCCAACCAACCAATCCAAACTAACCAATAAATCTCAGATTCTTTTTGCATTTAGTTTAGTTGCATTTAGTTGCATTTTTAAACTAAAATAGTGTCGTTTGTCAACATTGAAAATGAATGTGTAACACCATTGTACATATACTTTGGTTCCTTTTTTACAGTACATTCGGAAAATTCATAACGGCAAAACTTTTTTCCTTCACTAGTGAGACATTTTTAAATGCTGCGCCTTAGAAAGCGTGAGGCCCCAAAAAGCGCGGGCCTGTAGGGACGTGCTACGTGTGCTACTAGGATAAACCGGGACTGGTTTGCATGTAAAGTGGAACTATAACGTGTTTTTTTTCTTCTCTCCATCATTCAGGCTCAGAATGTACGGACTATATTTGCTGTTTCCAATAATGCACCTTTCTGAATGCATCTCAATTAGCAATTATTATTATTTCTTATTATAACTATTATCATCATCGTGTGTTGTGTGTGTGTGTGTCAGTGGGCCCCGACTACCGCCTGTTCGAGATCGACCGCGCCAAGGGCCACGTGCTGCTGCGGCGCGCCGTGGGCGACGCGGAGCTGCTGACGCCGGCGGACGCTGGTGCTGCGCGCCACGCAGGCCGACAACCCCGACCGCTACGCCCTCGCCACGCTCACGGTGGAGCGCGCGGCGCCGCCGCCCCCTGCCGGTGCGGCGTCGGGGCGGGCGGGGCCGGGGGGCGGGGGCGGGGCCGGGGGCGGGGCCGGGCGCGAGCGGCGTGGGAGCAGGCGGCGCGCAGCTGCCGCCCACGCGCTGCTGCCGGCGGCGCCCCCCGCCCCGCGCTTCCTGCAGCGCGTCTTCACGGCGCGCGCCCTCGAGTCGCCTGCCGCCCGGCTCCAGGCTGCTCACCGCGCTCACCAACCGCCCGCACGACAAGGTGGCCGCTTGGGGAACGACATTCACGATCGGGGGAGCCGGGAAGCTTTAGACTAAGGATGCACCGAGGACCAAAATGCATAAAACATCTCATGGAGGCTCGCAGAAACGATGAATGATTTCTCTTATTACCAAATTAATTGAATACTAGTACAAGTAAATGTGTGTGCATGTTCCTGTGTGATTGTGTTTCTGTGTGTCACTTCTCCTTAAGGAGAGATCGCGGGCAGTCTGTGCCCGTTTGTTAAGGTGCTGCTCCAGCGTTAGAATTGAACGCAGAAACCATGGAAAACTATCAGTCTGAGCTGCCGACCATCAGAAGGGTCTTCCAGACTGCTTGAATTCGCCCTAGATGTAGCTAGTAAGCAAAATCCACCAACGTCAGGATTTGAACTCTAGGACTTCCCGGTCAGTGATGCAGTAATGGTCATGCTGCGTCTGAGCCAACCCGTTCATATACTAAATGTGTATATTGGGTTTTCAATTTTCAAACTCTTTTATGTCAATTGTGGAATGGATTAATATATTTTTTGGAATGGAAATGTATTTTCCTTCATTCTTCCTGTTAGCAGCGACACTCTTCACCGACCTGTTATTGCTAGAAGCTAATTCAACCTCTCAGTGTCGTGAATGGTAGATATACGTAACCACGCTTATAAATACACTATAAACGCTTGCTACATTGACTCGTATTCTACGTTAAATATTCTCCTTTAGGCAATCTCTGTGGCAAATCACTAAGGCAGAATCTTTCCTTCAGAGCAGACTCTGCTGGCAAATCTCTATGGCAATATCTACAGCAAAATCTGTTTGCTGCACATTGCTGACGATTGAGCAATTGCCACAAGCGACCCCTCATCAATTGACAATGTACTGAGCAGTCCTTCAGATATCTTTCACAATGCAGTGTCTGACATTTTCCCCAACTTTTTCTGAAGAAACGAAGTCCAGCTGTAATTTCCGAGGTCTGTTCAAATATTATTTGTTTCCCTCCCTCGGGGTGCAGAAAATATACAGGGCCGAGGCGTGTGCAAAGTTGCTTGAGATATAAGCAGAAGCATTCTCGTCTCAAAGGATTTTAAATTGGAAGGGATGGATGTTAATTAAATTTCATAGAAGACTAGTGGTGCTAGAACAATACGTTCTGGCATTATTTGTAACAACTGCTATTTTTGAAAATTCAGAAAATCATCCCAGCGTCATTTTTATAAGTGTACTTTGTCGAGAAGAAAGTAAAGATGAAATTGGATTCGTTTTAGAGAAAGTCTTATTTTTACTTTCCTATATATATATATATATATATATATATATATATATATATATATAAACGGAGTAAAATGCGTAGTATAGGGAAAGTTATGTAATGTTGCGCGAAAAAACGGCGAATTTTCAGCAGAAATAAATTTATTGCCGGGCTCTGATAAAGAAAAAAGTGGATAAGACCAGTTGTTAAATTAATAAAAAATCCCCTAACACGTGGTATAGCCAGAATTCCTGCTTTGTAAATCCTTGGTACCGAAAAACCGTCCGTCAAGCGTCAGTCCGTTCGGTGTATGTGAACAACACTAGCGCCTAAACCTTGCGTACGATTGTTTCCAAATTGAAAAACCCCCGCCCATCTGGCCTGAGTCGAAGCTCTGAGATTTTGAAAAACATTCTTAAAAATTTGGGGGTAATTTACATGAAGCCCTTAGAACATTTTCAAACTTTTCTCAAAAACGGCTCCAAATTTCTTTAAATTTCTTGTGAGAATAGAGTACAATATTGCACTTATAAAGGGGGCATAATTCCAATTAACTCTGAATTTTCGAAAATTGCAAAAGTTTGAATTTTTATTTTTCTCGTAAACGTACGTAAATACGGAGTAATATACGTAGTATAGGGAAAGTTATGTAATGCTACGCGAAAAAATGGCCAATTTTCGCCAGATAAAAATTCGTTGCCAGGCCGTGATAACGAGGAAATGAATAAAACCATTTGCTAAATTAAAAAAAATCCCCTAACACGTGATGTAGCCAGAATCCCTCTTTTGTGGGTCCTTTATACCTAAACCCCAATTGAAAGGAAAACGTCCGTCCGTCCCTCTGTCCGTCCCTCTGTCCGTCCCTCTGTCCGTCCGTCAGTGAACACTGATAGCGCCTAAACCATATGTACGATTTCTGCCAAAATGGATATTCCCCGGTCGATCTGATTCTAGTCGAAGCTTTGAGATTTTGAAAAAGATTCTATGTGTCAATTCCGAATAGCTAGCCGAAACCCAAGGAAATAGAAAACTAATACGGGAAAGTCTGTGCCATTCTGTAGCACCACTAGATTATTTTAAGTTGCAACACATTCAGATATACTTAGGAAATTCCTGTATACCTTACGTAGCTGGCAAATTATATCTTTAGCGTTGTTGTTCTGTATAAGGTGTAGTTGCGAGTCTGTCACTAATCAACTTATCACCTTATACAGAACTCAGCATGGGTTAAGTTTGTAGTTCAAGCTTATCTGAAACTTCGTGTCATCGGGAAAACGTCGGATTCTAAGATTTAAGGATTAAAATTCGCAACATATTCCCATTGATTTGCGTTAACAACACTAAGAAGTATATCAGCACTTCTGCATTACAGAAACATTTACACCTACGACAACATTTTTATACCGGCAGTATGTTTTTGAGAAAGGGGAAGAATAGAACAGTAGCAATTGTTTCCACGTGTACTTGAAAACTGTTCTAAAAACATTCCAGTGATAAACTCTCCTTGTGCACTTAATTGCTTCCTCGTTGTCATTCCTTGAGAATGTTGTGTTTTATTGGGTTTTGTTTTTAACTACCTACAGTACATGAGTCATGGAGGAAGTATCACGTTCGGCTCACTGCTAGCATCAAACTCTACAACAAACTTACCGTAGGTGAGTTCAAGCCTTAGTCCTAGATGCAAACTCAGTAGCAAAACCAGTGCTGCAGTCAGACCCTGTCGCACACCTCTTGATTGAAAAGCTGCCAAAAATGCGACGAGTGCTTCGCGCTCAAGATCAGCGCTGATGTGACTAATAGACTGTAATCGAAAATTTTGCAATTACAGTGAATATTGAAAAGAATTCCAAATTGAATAATAGATGACAAGACATTCATGAAATCTCTACAATCTTCGTAAATTAACTTTACCTGTATAAAAAAGTAAGCAAGTTTGTCAACACATTTTCTAATTATTGAAAGTTTGAAGCTAAATAATATTTTCCAATAGTATTTACGTCCTATTCCGTTAATTAAGGAGTGAAATGAACAATCTTCATAGAAAAAGGATATTTGTAGCAACGTTTGCTCTTTGCTCATTTCAGACAGTTTTACTTAGTTTCGCAATAGGTCTCATTCGTGAGACCTGATTTGACGGGAGACATTTTTAGAGTTCCTGCTGACTGGCACCAGATGTCTCGAGATCGGGTGTTTTGTAAATATTTAGGATAGAAGGAAGAAGTTTGTAAGGCGAGCCAGTTTGGGTTGTGATCACTGGCAAGACGTATTTCGAAGGAGAAACTTTGGGATTATTCTTTAATTTGTGACAGGAAACGTAAGTAAGTCCTTTAGTTAACAAAGAACACCTATCTGAGCAACCTGCTGCCGAAACGGTAGTTTCTGTAGTGTCTGCGATCAATTTCAAGTGAATGCTGGAGACCTTAACAAACGAGCTTCATGTGACACCTAGAGACTCGGTAAAAATCCCAGAACAATGAAACAGCTTCGATTTTAACTGAAAAATGAAAATATTTCATTGTGTTATTCCGCCTTTTCTCATACTGCGCATACCGACTGAATTCTCATCACCATTGCGCCACTGCTTGCGACCTCGGTCATAAAATAGGAAGGCTTCAAAGAAGAGACTTCTGCCATTAAATATTTACTTTTCACTTGTTGTGCTATGGAACAGCAAGTTTATTTTTTTATATTCTTGGAACCTATGTAAATAACTGTGGTGCATTTTGGACGTTATTCAATGTTTTGCAGTATTTGTGATCATTGTTTAAAATATTAATTGCAGTTTTATACGAGTATACTCTCGCGAGAGTATTTTATTTGTTGATATTGAGCAGTTCGCTTGCTACCAGTAGCATTTTTGCTGCAGACCACTAGTATACTACTATTTTTTAAATAAACGCCTTTGATATGAAAAAGAGGATCTGTTTGGCTGTCTGTGGTGGACAGGAAGCCTTTCACGTAGTGTCTAACCGGCGTTCTCCCGTGGCCCGCAGCGGCTGAGCTTCTGGCTGGACGACGAGGTGTACTCGGAGACGTTTGGCGTGTCGCCGTCGGGCGAAATCACGCTGCTGCAGCCGCTGGACTTCGAGGCGCAGGAGCAGTTCTCGTTCGCGGTGCACGTGGGCGACGCCGCGGGCCGCAACGACTCGGCGCGCGTCGAGGTGCAGGTGCTGGACGTGAACGACTGGGACCCGCGCTTCCGCTACCCGCAGTACGAGTTCCAGATGGCGGCGGCGACAGCGCGGCGCGGCGCGCTGGTGGGGCGCGTCGAGGCGGCGGACGGCGACCGCGGCGGCGACCGCCTGCACCTCGAGCTGCGCGGGCCCGACGCTAGGTGCGTGCCGAGCCGGCGGCCATTTTCTCCTACATTATTTCAGTAGTATAGATGAGTTTTGCGTCTCTCACACGCAACCAAGCTTTATAAATAAGGTCTCTGTAGAAAGAATTGGAGGCTTGGCCTCATGGAGGCTTGAAGAATTTCACTTTAACTTTAAAAATATGACACGGATTTGGTGAAAAAACGCATCTAATATTCATGTCAAATTAGTCATCTGGTGGCTCAGAGCGAAGTCGCTTGCCTTTCACCAAGGAGGTCCGGATTCGATTCCCGTCGATCTCATGTGAAATTTGGTCCAACAAAACCAGTTTGACTGCTTCACAAGGGCGAGTCCAACCCTTGTGAAGCGTCCTAAACCCTACCTCTATCCTAATTCCTTCCCAATTCTGGCCGCCGGGTAGTGACGCAGGGGCGCGCAAGAGAGAGGCGCGTGCGCGGAGATGCTACCTGGCGGTCCTCTTGAAAACTACGACGTGACGTGACATTCATGTAATGGAGGATTACTCCTGAAAAGCGCAGTGGGTTAATGGAGAATTACTCCAAAGCGCAGGGCGCTCAACGCCCCGAAAGGGCTTTAGAGACGCGTTGCGTCAAATTGTGTATGCAACAAATGTAAAAAAAAAAAAATACAACACGCAACATTAAGGCAGCGTTGTTGAAATCTATATATTTATGTAACTTCAAACAAAGCGTTCTAGGGTCTTAAAACTTGGGATTTTAAGGTCTGAGGACTCGAAGAAACGTTTCTCACGCCGTAATCTGCAGGATGAGGTCTTCTTGGACATTTTCATACATTTATGCTGGTTAGACGCTTCTTGATTCTACCATACCTGTTTTGAGACGCGCAGAATCTGCAACTGTATTGGAAATTAAACTAATTACTTGATATTTAATGCAATTGAATTGTAAGTGTGTACCTCTCTGTTCGATTATAAAGTTAAATAACAATAATTTGTATTCACAAGGGTGTATTTGCTGTTATGTTAAAATACGTTCAGTTAGTACAATTACAAGGATACATATAGAAAAAGTGACCGAGGGTCTTGAAGAAAAAAATAGACTTGTATGGGTTTAAGGGGTCATCCATAAATTACGTAACGCAAAAAGGAGGAGGGAGGGGTCTGAAGCAGCGTTACGCTGAGTTACATAGAGATAGGGAAGTGCGTTACAAGGGGGAGGGAGGTATTGAAAATACTTGAAATTTGCGTTACGTAATTTATGAATGAACCTTAATATGGAAATAGAATGATAGAATAGGGATAGGGGTGGTGTTTAAAATGCAAAAGTTCTCGCACGGGTACGTTAGTTAATAGT
Source organism: Acheta domesticus (assembly GCA_031308135.1). Classification (NCBI taxonomy): domain Eukaryota; kingdom Metazoa; phylum Arthropoda; class Insecta; order Orthoptera; family Gryllidae; genus Acheta; species Acheta domesticus. The sequence goes on from JAHLJT010002406.1 coordinate 131,958,564, forward strand.
TGTTTTTTTTTTAAATATTTGTATGTATTGCTTGTTCAAATTTTTAATTTTGTACTTCTTTTTTTATTAACTGACACGGAGCGCACGTTCATTTGCAGTAATAAATTATTATTATTATATTATTATTATTATTATTATTATTATGCAACTAATTTATAATGTTTTGCTTTATTGCATAAGTATATGTTTGAAAAGGAGCAATGTTAGGAGTGCGTTTTCAAATTTGTACGAATGCAATATAGCAACAATATAAACGAGTTTCTTGCGTTACTGTTTGAATAACAGCATAGTAAACCTATAAAAGAATTAAGTTAATTTTGGGAAACAATTTTATCAAGACGTCATGGGTATTTGACATTCTGCAAAAAAACGGAAAGCCGGAGACCGGCTGTGCGTTTACCATCACCCCACGATTCGCTCGCTGCGATTCGTTGAATGTGTGTTGACGTAATTATTCGTGCCATGACGGGCGTTAGTCAAACGTACGTCATACGTCAAAATCTCTACCTAAGATTGACATTTTATAAACGATTGTAAATGAAAATGAAAATGTTTTTCTTGCGAAGAAAATCATCGTAGATGTGATCAATAAATATAATCAACATACATACATACAATGGTGTTGCTGTTTTTGCCTAAATGTGCCTGAATTGGTAAAACTGAGTTCAGACAATGAATACCAAAATTTTCCAAACATGAAAGAAGAAATATGTTTCATTTTGTTGTCGAAGTAAACTTTTTTATTTTCCTTTGTCTGCCGTGTTTGTATTTCCAAAGTCGCCTTCTGCCGGATATCTAGCGATATCCTATTCAACAGCTAATTCCGGTGCACTGCTTTCTAGTAGTACGGTATGTAGTTTTCTATTATTTTCTGATACAAAAAAATGTGTTTAATCTTTTATGACCTTGGCAACACCTTTACACAATATAAACGTCTCTCAAAAATAATGTCATGTTGTTGAAGACAGACGCTTTTTGACATGATTCTGATTTCAGTCTGTTCGCCATCAACGACGCGGGCGAGATCACGTTGATCGAGGACCCCGCCACTCTGAAGGCGAATGCAGCGCACATGGTGGCGGTCGCCACAGACTCAGGACTGCCACCACGCGAGGTGAGAACTCGGGTTTGCTCTCGCGTCACATTCTATGCACTCATACGCGTTCCGTGTAAAGACCATGGTGATACATTCACGTGGCAAATCACAGATGGTGGAGGGCGAGCTACTCCACGCGTCTTAATAAAGAAATGACGAAGCTATGGATAAAAAATATACAAAGTATAGATATTCTTAAAAAAATAAACGTTAATGGAAATGATAAATGATATTTACATAATTGTATTGTATGGTCAATTAAAAATATTTAATTTACGAGAAGAAATATTAATAATGTTGCAAATAAGTTTAAAAAGAACAGGGGATATGTGAAATGGAGGAAAGATACTAGTATAGCTGTCACAGCTTCTTCGACCCCAATGTTCGTAATAGGTGGTATTCGTTTTTTTCACAAAGTCACATGGAAATTATAAGACTTCATAGAACTGGTTGTGAAAAATAACATATGTTCTATTGATTCTAAAGCATGTAGAGTTAAAAAGGTCGCCTATTGTTTCGCAGAGTTAGAAGGATCGCGTTGGTTTTGAGAAATTAATCACCGATATGGCTGCAGGACAGGGTAAATTATCACAACAAAATATATTTTGATTAAGAGATCTCAACCAATGCAAATGTCTTATCAGTGAGATGAGATGTTGTATATAAAATGATTTTTCATCATGAAAATCTTACTGTCAAAAATATTTATTTTTTATTGCATTGAATTGTATTGTTTTGCATTCGATAGTGTTCAACTTCGAGGTTTTCTTATCTCAATCAAAAAATGTGTAATGTAACATCTGAATATCTTGTCATATGACACACGAAAAGGAAAAGGACAAAAAAGATGGGAAGATAAACATATCAACGTAAAAGTAGCTTCCTGTTTAATGTGCACGTTGATGTAATCAATTTGACTTCATTTTATCTAGTTATCAGGGAATATTCAAGGTCTTAAGATATGAGTATATCACTTTTACGAAGGTACTAATCTACGTAATTATCCAATGATAAGAAGATCATATGAGAAACATGGTTAACGTTTCGTGGCAAATGGAAAAAATCAGATGAAGATGTTGATGATTGGGAAAGGAACTTCGTAATTTTACTGTTTTATGCGGATGATGATCAAGGACATGATAGTAGGGATCCCACCCGTCCCGATTTAATCGGGATCGTTTCTACTTTACAATAAGTGTTCTGGGTCCCTGCGTATCTATAGCGGGACGCTTTATTGTCCTTAATTTTATGCATGATTCTTGAGTATTCTTTACTGCATTTTATTATGGAGACATGTGAAGTAGATGTATCAAATAAATATATAGTATTGTATTAGAATTTTATCAAAAGGGTGATTTTCAAATTCCGAAGCTTGTCTTCTTCACAAATTTTTTGACTTATTTGTAAATTCAACGGAAATGGCATGCTTTCCATGACTCCTGATTTGATCTATCGACATAAGACACTGCAACATCTGATAATGCTTAGGAATGCGATGAATGTTGTTCTAACTCCTTTCCATTGATAGAAGATTCGCAGAACTAGCCTTCCAAAGACAAAGTTTTCTTGAAGCGGAAAAATTCTGAGCTGAGCGCAATTATATTTCCAAAAGATTCCTACATTTTTAAAAGATAATAGCTTATAATTACCAAAATTATTGAAATTTCTATTTTTTACGAATTATAATCATACATAACGAACATTAATGTAATATATTAGTGTAATATGTTTTGATCATTTGCTTCTCATTAACAAATATCCCGTGTTTCAAGTGTGTAGCCTTTTGACGCTATAGTGGCAAACCTCATGATAAATAGGAAGAAACCTATTATTATTAAGTAATCATGAAAATAGAATGCCAATTTTAATATCTACTTTGTTGCTCTTGTAATCAGTGCCGGATATAGGCATGGGCGGATAGATGGAGCATCCACACATGGACCTAAACATCAGGGACCTAAATGAGACACTGTGCAAAATGTAATAAAAATAGAGGAAAAAAATTAAAATTCTTAAACATTACAACCATTTTATAAGTCCGTTGTAAAGTAGTCTGTCTATTGCTTAAAATTTGCAATTAATTTAGACCCATAAAAATTTACTAATCATAACTTCATAATATTATTTTCTTTAAATATTCTGTGAACCCATGCGAGGATTCCACTCATTCTAAAACCAAGTTTTAAAATGGCTTGATACTGAAACCCAACTTCCAACGTCTCTCAAACATCTCTGCTTTGCAAGTGGGGGTACCCTCCAAAAATGTAATAAAACATCCTAAGGATATCACTTTGTAGAACACATGAGATAAAAGGACACGAAAACTCAGTTTTAAAGATCTACACTTCGGTTTTTCTTTCTTGGCGCGTGGGGATGTAGCTTCAAAATGAATATCTCACGGTATTTCGCATCGTTATCGGTTGTGCCGCTAGGAGTCGCATGATCGCCAGCACTGCTCGATACAGTCGCGATCATTGCGACTCCGTAGCGGCACAACCGAGAACGACGCGAAATACCGTGAGATATTCATTTTGATGTTACACCCCCACGCGCCAAGAAAGAAAAATCGAAGTATATGATGCAATGTTTTCGAGATATGCATCGATGATAGCGTGTTTCAGTGTAATTTGTGTTGCGGGTTGTATGTGCGCCTACTCTTTGAGGATACCATAAACTGATAACTTCACTTTTTCTTATTAAATACTTTTATATAGAACTGAGTGAAAATTCTCGCTTTAGCAATAACGCATTTACTGGTTTTTGTGTTCGATGGTTTCTTATAAATAGTGCAAACCGTCAAAACCGCATATTTTGTCAGAGTGTGTTATATAGAGAGGGATAGCATATACTACACGTTTTTGAACGGGACTGCATTTGCCTGTAATCAAAATGATTTAGTTACGCAATTAACTTTACTTATAATATAGGGTGTCCCAGAAAGTCGTTTACATTGTTTGATCTTCAATAACTCCTCCAACAAAAATTTTAAAAATATGTTTTTTAGTCACAATGATGTTCATTTAAGATGTTCAAAATAGTCCTCCATTGGCAGAAATACATCGTCTACAACGTAGTGAAATTAGATTGACAGACACGTGATACGGTTTCCATGGGAACTGATTTACAAGCAGTCCCGACAGCCGCTCGCATGTCATTCAGCGTACGCGTATTCACCTCAAAGGTGACATGTCTAGATGCTAATGTAATATATGTAGTCTGAATCATCATCTTTTGTCTTGGATAAATTGATTACATGAAAAAGAAAATATAGCGATAAATTATTTCCATTATATAGAATGACAAAAATATAGGAAAAAATCGGATTAGGTCAACTGGAAAGGCACCAGTGCAGAAACGAATAAGCAACGATATCAGAATTTTCTCAACGGATCAATGGAAACTAGAAAAGCCGATCGCTCTTTGATCTAGTAGTAACAATATTTGTTACAGATTAATTTCAATTTTAATGTTTCAAATATAATATATGAAAGAATGTTCTTTTAAAACACCACACAACTCACAAATATTATTATATACAAACAAAATATTATTTTGTTTACAGTTTTCATTTCAATAGTTTCAATAATTCATTTCATTTCAATAATAATAATAATAATAATAATAATAATAATAATAATAATAATAATAATATATTTATTTTTATTGCTTTTGTTTCAAGGCCAAATTTCCCTTAAGTGGCCATCAAAGACACGTTGCCAAAATGTAGCTTCTTTATACCCATCTCCCCCTGTGTATCAACTCGCATCACTGATCAACACTCCTCTGAAATGAATGTTCCGTTTGAACACCCACTTTGCTCTACCAGAGTTTAATAAAAGTAACTTAATTCCAGATTGGGTGAAATTGTATTCAAAAACAAATATATTTTTAATGCATTAAAAAATTAAAAACAAGATACATTTTTATTCAATTGAACTTTCATTGATAATATAATAAATAATACAAAAATATCAGTAGTATAATCTGATTGCAATAGCTCAGCGGCAATATCATTGTCTCTGCAGCATTGTTCACCAGAAGGATCTAGAGCAGGCCTTGCACAATGCCTGCTCGCGCGGTCATTCTGCACTTGCGAGCCGACCGTCTGCCCGCGACAGTGCCGAAAGTGCAAGTTGTGGGAGTAGGAAGCTTTTCTGGGGAGGGGAGAAGTCTGACGTAGCACGAAACGGCGCGTAAATTGAATGCATGGGCGTCTTATAATGATCCATGTTGTGAAAGTATATTCTGGTTTAAATGAACAATGTCTAGTATTTTAAGTTACAATAATTCACTGCTTATGTTCTGTGAATTGCTGCGTATCCACCTTTCTAAAATAAAAAAATAATATGCGCATTGTGACTCTTAAGCAATATTTTAGAGCAGTTTTTTTAAACTTTATTCTTTATTACTTAATAGCAAAAAATTACAATTTAAAAATGGATTGTTCGCTAGGAATGTTATAATCTCCAAATCATAACAAAATAAAAATTATGAGAACAATCTCTCGCATCAAGATTGACATAAAAGTAAAATACGTGGCAATTCCAAGTAGGGTAATGTTTAACAGCACTTAATATTTTTGGCAATTTTCCTCATTAATGAAACTGAATAAAAGAGATCAACGAACAAACCTCTGTGACGAAATGTTACGGACAATCATGTGATTATCATGGGTCTTGTTAAATATAATGCAAAAGGCTTAATATTTTTATACGATGTCATAAATGATGAATAAATAGTGTTCATTGGTCTGATTTTAGAAATATAGAATGCACTCTTGTCAGAAATTAGTGAAGAAAATAATCATGATTTTTTTCAAGAATAAACTAGTGGTGCTACAGAATGGCACAGAGCTTTCTCGTATTAGCTTTCTATATCTTTTGGTCTCGGCTAGCTAGTCAGACTTGCCACATATTCTTGACAGCTGCCACCTATCGCCAACCAAAGAACATATTTTTACCTTTTGTTGAGAATAGTGTATTTTACTCTATTCTTACAAGATATTTAAAGTAAAAATTTGGAGCTATTTTTGAGAAAATTTTGAAAATGTCCGGGGGCTTCATGTAAAGTACCCCCAAATTTTATACAATCTTTTTCAAAATCTCAAAGCTTCGACTGGAGCCAGATCGACAATTTCTTCAATTTGAAAAAAAATCCTACGTATGATTTATGCGCTAGTGGTGTTCACAGACGGATGGACGGACGTTTTGCTTTCAATCGGTTTTTCGGTACCATGGAGTCACAAACAGGGATTCTGTCTACACCACATGTTAGGGGATTTTTTCTTAATTTAGCAACTGGTTTTATCCACTTTTTCGTTATCAGGGCCAGGCAATGAATTTTTTTCCTGCCGAAAATTCGCCGTTTTAGCTGCAGCATTACATAACTTTCCCTATACTACGTAAATTACTCCGTATATACGTATGTATACAGTAAAAATAAAGTAAAATATATGTCTCAGCTTGGGTAGAACTGTCTTATTCAATTAAACATAGTTACTGAAAAACTAGTTTATTGCTGTCATCATCATACAAAAACAATTCAGTATCATAATTTTGTGTTTAACAAAACACTTAATTTGTGAGTACATCGTAGCAAAGCGAATTGCCTTATCAGCTCTACAAGCAATTATAATTCTTGGTGTCCAAATCAAATAAGTATAATTAGTTGTAGTTGTATTATTTATATATATTGCCTCACCGATCATATATCGACAATAAACCTTTACAATATAATTCAAAAGCCAATATTACTTGAACTGTATTTGACAGTCATGTTCTCGCCGATAGCTCTTTCAATTTTCGCGCTATGGTTCGAAATTGCGCCTTCTAATTGGTGTTCCCCACTCTTAGAATGAGTCTCATCTCCACCTCTCTTCATCGATTTTCGCATTTGCTCCCGAGCTGCTCGCTCGCAGCTCCTGACATCAGTGAAAGTGCAAAATGCTGTGCAGGTCTGGTCTAGAGTAAGAGACCCGATGATTTTCAACTGCTATAGTCAACCACTGTGTTGAGGACAATTCTAGGGACCGGCTGCTTTGATCGGCAGTTTTGCGTGGTTTCTCCTTTCAATATCAGTAACATGTCAGAACGTTACCCTGAATAACGAGTTGCAGGCCGCGACCTTCATCTGTGTCGGGGGCTAGGAAAATGTCTACACACTTCAGCATAATTATGTATGTGTAATAATATTTTTAAGACCATGAGGTAAAGTTATTTTTGAGATATTGTTGTGTACGAATATGCCCCTAGCTACACAGTACCTCATGTATCTGGGGTCGACAATGATGTAACCTAGGGACAATGTAGGGAAAGAAAGAAAACTACAACTGAATAAATGTATGTTATTTTTTCACGGATAGAATGTCACAATAACATTTATTGAACAAAAGGGATCTTTAACCTAAATTATAATAAATAAACAGTATAAGGGGGAAAAAGTTTTGCTGCGCATAAGAACAACCAAACACAGATTGGTTCTGGAGCTTATGCTCTCTCCTGTACGTCAACTTCGTAGGATATATCAACAGCATTTTTTAAGCAGAGCGGACTTCATCCTACATTATAGCTTGCAAAGAAAACAGGAAAAAATACATGTTTGCTAACTTTGAGACAAACCAAACGCGAATGGGTAACGGAGTTTAACTTTTGTCAACTTCATTGCAGAATTTTCATTAATTTGAATTTGAGCGAATCATTACATGAAGCATTTTTTTTTAAATATTGCACAATAAAGTTTCAGATTTGTTCTTTTCTGTAACTGAACTGTTTCTGAACAACAAATTGACATAACATTTTTCAACAACAGTCAAAACTGAACTATTAATTGTTTCTGCTGTTGTTTGGAGTCTTTTTTGTTATCTCTAATCCGTGGCATAGCCAGATGCCATCCTAAGATTACTGAATTCAATTTAATAATACACTAATGTATCTAGGGATGTCCCGAGGTACATCAAGTCACTGTCCCTAGATACAACAATCCACAATCATGAATGAACAAGGCTACTGTTTCATTGTAGGTTATCAATAGGAAAGAACTATACACCTTGAATTAACTATGCTAGTAAGATTAGGTCTACTTCAATTTTCGTAAAGTAAAAGTAATTATTACAAAATCGATGAAAGGAAAAATGCAAAAATTACTTTTCACTCGTAAAATTTATTAATCTCTCATAAAATGACGGAATACATGGAATAAAATGTTTAATAAACACAGATGGCAATAACAGTATAAGGAAAATAACAATTCGAAATTATCTCACTGAAAATATGTTGTCCATAGATACACCTGTCCCGAAGTACGACAGTTTCCCCTACCCTCCTTTCTGTCTACAAACACACACACACACACACACTCACACTCACACACACACATTTCCACTCACTACCCTACCAAGCATGTCGGAATATCAGTCGGGAGCTTGGAGCTTGTTCTGCTGTGGGAGATTCTCGCAAGTCAACGTACGTCGGCGCCTCCCGGGAGAGAGCGTGCCCTCCACGTAGGGGTATTTGGTGCGCAGGCGTCGGTGCCGGTGGTGGTGCGGTTCGCGGAGGGCGCGGCGGCGGAGCGCGCGGGCGCGGGGTGGGCGGGCGCCGGCGCCCCCGCGCCGCTGCTGCTGCTCGCCGTCTTCGGGGCGCTGCTGGGCGCGCTCGCGCTCGTCGTGCTGCTGCTGCTGCTCTACATCTACAGGCAGTGAGTACCGCAGTCCGGAAAAGGACGTTGCATGAAATATGTACTACATAAATGAAGGGCTTGGGAGTAAAAGATGGTCATCTTCAAAGTGATTTTCGTACGGTTCCATCTGCTGTCCGTACGCTGTAAGTTGCAAATAGTTCAAATGATGGTGCATAATTGTCCCCCGGCTGCTGTCATCTTTATGTACTCCATTTAAACCCCTTGCAGCAAACATATTCTCTTGCTTATATCTCGCAATCGTTCCCTCGTGGATTGCCATTTCTTACGCCTGAACCTTTCAAATATGTAATGAAAACGATAAGAAAATGTAACAAATATGTAGAAAGGGATTTAATATGTAATATCAGATTTATAGAACATTTATGAAGAATCAATATAAATTTACAAAATTTGAAATTATAATAATAAAATATTATACCGTTTTTAAAAGTTATTATTGCTTGAGCTACTGAATTAAAATGTTTAAGATTTTTTTTGAGAGCTTTAAGGCCACCTTATTAACGTGGCAATGAATGGCAAACAATAATTAGTGGTCTACGACAATTAATATTTTTGGGGAATCGGGATTAAAAATCAAGAAACACTATTACTTTCCACACCTGAGGATACTAGTCTCAACGCTGATGCACATTTGTCGCGAAAGCATGCAGGCGGAGGTTAACACAGACAGCGCACCTGACTGCGTCTTCGTGGCGCAGCACAACTCACGTCGTCAACACGCAATTCTAAATTTTCGTAAGATAAAACTGCCCATTTTTTAAATGAAATCTATTTGAGTTTGAATAATAAATTCAAAAAATTGTAGAAATGTTGAGAATTTGTACAAAATGTCAAATATAACCAAAATATGTAATATATAAATATAATAAATATAAATAATAAAAATTGTAACAAAAAATATTGATATTTTGTCAAGATTGCCATGATTCTTCAAGATCACAATATTGAGAACTGAATACAGAAAAATATGTAATTACATAAAAACCCGGTCTAATGAGTAGGCTCGCCGCGCGCCCAGCGCCACGCCAAGGTAATTGGCGCCCTTGTGTAATTATGTTTTGTTTATTGCCCCCATACTCTGTTTTGAATTTTATTACGTACATTTTATTAAGCTTATACAGACTTTTGCCTGTGAAGTGTACCGGTGAATTCACAGTTGACGCCTGTGTAATAAATATAACCGACATTATATATTATCCAAAATTAATGAAATTTCCGAAAATTGTATTACTATACTTAATTAGTGTATTTATTTTTTCGACCCATAATTTAACCCTAAAAGATTTTATTTTTGTGAATAATATAATTTTTTCGTTTAAAATAAAAAAAATATAAAAATAATGCAGATATTTAAAAAACGCCTAATTTTTTGCCGGCCTTGTGCCACGTACCTTCGTGGATCGTTTGGATACAATGGGCTTGGCGCAGCCATCCATGTATGCCACGTTAAAGACTGCAGTCCCTATAGCTGGGATTCCGAACATTTTTTGTTCGTTGACATCTTTTAAAAGAATTGTTAGCTCCGTCGATCCCTTTACGTTATTCTCTATAACATTATACATACTCATAACACAAAGAATATCCCGTAAATGTCTTAAAGGTAACAATTTCGTACACCACTATTTTGGTACTAAATACCTAGATTTACAATAATCGAATACGCTTCCGCTTCTGAGTAGTGGAGTTTCTAATTTTCGTTGTTGTGGAATAAAATAAAAAAACCTGACTGGGGCCTTGTGGCGCAGCAAGCGGCGCAAGGGGCGCGGCGAGGACGCGTCGGCCGGCCGGGGCTTCCTGGACGCCGAGCGCAGCGCCGACGACAAGGACAAGGACAAGGTGGACAACCCCATCTTCGCCGGCGGCGCGGGCGACGACGCGGCCGCCGCCGCCGCCTACACCGCCACAGTCAAAAGTAAGCGCTCTCCTGCGGCACCGCTGCCATGGCTCAATGGTACTTACTAAGCTCTCGTAGAATGCGCTTCGTTACCGACATTACTAATTTCTAATGCGGGCGGAAATTGAAAGAAAACCAAGCACACTCCGGCCTATTGAGACGTGCCTGTGGTTTCGCTAGATATTCGGAAACAGAGGAAATATTCTCGAACAAAAACAAATTTTCATTTTTGTTACTGAAAAATGCAAATATTTGATTGTTATTCTGGATATTCTCATACTGCAGCTACCGACTAGAATCTCATACTCAGTGCCTCACTTCTTACGTCACAGCTGACGTCATGCGACAGCACGGTTCCGAGGAAGACGCCGATTGCCATTGAATATTTACTATCCACGTATTGCGTTTGTAACAGCAGTGTATTGATATTCTTGGTTTGTAAAGAACTATTGTGCTGTGTATCCTGAAACTATACTATCCAATGATATTCGTGAGGACTGATTTCGTTAAAATATTTAATTTATTGTTATGTTACACAAGATTATTTCATTTGTTTTTGAACGGTGCTACTTATTGGAAAATCAATGTACGTCTTATGTTCAGCAGCATTTTTGCTGATGGAAGTCCCTATCTTTAAGTATGTTGGTAGTTCAACTTGGATTAAAAGTCTCTCCGCACCGAGCCGAATCAAAGCTTGCTAATAAAAATGGTATTTATATTCGTAGCAATCAGATTACTGGGAAACAAGTGAAAGGATCACCACTTCCAGTATCTGTTATGATTATTGTGAGTACACAATTAACGTGTTCAAGCTGCAGCTCGTGCTAGCAACATAATTTCATCACCAAGGTGCCACTGCGGAGAGAGTTTTCTGGCGCGCTATATAAGTATAAAAAAGTTTTACTACCTACAGAACCCCCACATTCAGCCCACAGCCCCCTTATTTGTTAATTAGGTCCTGATTCTAACCGAAACAAAGTACACAAAAAATTAGAACCCTGAGAATTGAACTATGTAATTGTATCAGCTAAAACTCTCGTAAAACAATTTTCGGAGTTTTTGCTTATTGAAATATAAACGAAATGTTTATATATTGATATAATAACTTGTCTACGGTTGTAATTCTCTCTGTCTGGAATTTTTAGGCTTCTTGAGGCTTTGATATTGCTCTCATTTTATATACTAATTATCTAGCCGTAATTATTGCTACCAAGGGCGAATAGTATGAGATCTACAAACTGCAAAATCTTGCAAAATCAAATATTATAAAACGCAGAAAAAAATCCTAAGCCTGAAACTGTCTACTTGTCCGTACGTTCCGACTTAAAATGTTTCTCATTTAGTCGACGCAAATTTTGTAAATGAATTTGCCACAGGTAAATTCAACATGCTTATCCGTCTCATCGCATGTTACTCTAAATGAGAATCCTAGTTTATTCTTGGACTATTTTCTCTTTCCATTGTATACTATTAGATTTCGGCACAGTATTTACAATATTTGCAAGGCACAAAATCACATTCTATCGCACGATTAGGTTAACGAATGATTCCTACACTGTCGTCTTCAACTTCTTGTTTTTCTTTCGCTTAATTTCTGATCTCTAGTCACCTGATTGCCTGCGGCTGTAGAAGTACAAATTACTCCGCGACTCCTTCCTTCTTTTGATGATTTTAATGAATTTGACTATTCTGAAAGAAAATGACTTCCATCCCCTCAAATTAAGATAATGTCTCTTCATATAGAATGTTGAATGTTTTGATTTATTCAGGGACGATAAAATTATGAATACTTTTTATTTTCTCTCCCGATTGGAAACACGTTATCGTGGAAGGGAAACAAAGATGATAAAGACTGCCTTCTTCTATGCTGACATGTCAGGTTTTAACACAGACTACATTTAGGTGGTTTGCCATGTGGTTTTGCGGCTACGTGTTCACTACACAAAGTGAAATACTTTGAGTCTACAAACTGCAATGATCAAAAGGTCCCCACACAATTAACAATAACAGTTACCACACAATTAACACAACCATTAACAATTTTCTTGAAGTATTGTATTTTTACGATACGTTACATTAATCTTAAAATTACAGAATTTGAGTCCTTGTTGAGACATCTCGTGAACAGTTCGCGATAATAACTAGCATTTGTCACTGCTCTCAGACTATTTCTAAGACAACGCGCCGTTTATCTCCAGTGATGCGAAGATGGGACATCAGTGCTTCCAGAACATAGGAACTTGCGTCACGGCTATCCAAAGGAGCCTCTTTTAGAATTAGCACATTCTTAAAAAAATATTAGGCTACGCACTTTTTTCTGTTACCCCCTAACATTATTTTCAGCACATTGTTGAACTCCTAATTCAGCTATACGTTCTTGGAACATTGAAATTATTTGGCCAACGTAAGACCTTAACCATCACGTCTCTTTGACTCCCACTGGGGTGGGGGGATTAAAGACGGATTTATGTGTTAAATGTAACACTACTATTCGTAATACTAACATTAATATTACTGGACCAAACACTCACGTTACAGCCAAAATTACGATCCCTCTGCGATTTTATGGACGTATAGCGATTTTAGTTAGAGATAAACAAGACTCTAAAGTGACTTCCTTGAGCCGTCAACGCTCTATTAGCACAGTATCTTTCTCGGTATTGCCCAGCGGCTGTGAAAGAAAATCATTTGCCAATTATAATGAGAGAAGATACTGAAACCATTTGTTAGAACCCTGTTGTTTGTGGCGTTTGACCTCTCAGGCATCATAGCGCGGACGACAGTGGGCGGCGGCGGCGGCGGTGGCGGCAGCGGTGGCGGCGGCGGCGGCAGCACGAAGCACAAGATGGCGCCCGCCCCTCCCCAACTGCCTGCGGCGTCGGAGGGCGAGGAGGACGAGGAGGCGACGAGCGGAGGCAGTGGCGGCGGCGGGGGCGGCGGGAGCGACTCGATCCCGCGCCGCGTCAAGAAGCTGAGCTGGGACGACGAGGCGCCCGCGTCGGCGGCGGCGGCGGCGGCGGCGGCAGCGGGGGCGTCGGGGGCGGGCGGCTCTCCGTCGGGCGCCGCGCGACGCCGCCACCCGGCCCAGGTGCGTCCTCGCCGCGCGCCCTCCCCGCCCACTCTCAACCCCCTGGCGAGTCTGCTCTTTTCACCTAAACACCTCAATTATCATATTCTGAACTAACAAAACGGTCGACCTCTAGCTCAGTGGCAACAGTGGCGCTCAGAAGAGGAGAGTGCGGCCGCTGGGGCAACCGACCCCAGGACCTGAATTAATTGGAGCCCAGAAATTTTCTTTGGTTCAAAACAAATAAAAAAGGTTCTAATTAAAATTAATTACTGTAAGTTATTTCTATAGCAGGAAGAAATGAATTATTTTTACACATTGGAGGGGGGCGGCGGACCTTTGATTTGTAATTAGGGGCACCGGTTGATCTACTGTCCTCGGCCTCTTCTTTTCTTTGAGCACCTCTGAGTGGCAGCTTTATTGCCCCTGCAGCGTCATGTCGTTGATCGGGAGGTCCTTGCGTTCGAGTCACGACGGTGGTGTGGTTTATACACTATCTACTATGCTGTGCCGGATTCAACCACTATCTACACGAGAATTATAGCGCCAGGCTGCTCTTATCGGTGGTCTTCTGTAGTTTCTCCGATCAATAAATATCATAGGAATGCTGGAGCAAACAAACGAGCATGAACAGCGCGATCTTACCTTCCTTGCCCTCGAGCAAAAAATTTTAAAGAAAAAAACTTGAAGCCATTTTTGAGAAAATTTTGAAACACTCTTAGAGGTTTCATGGGAAGTGTATTTCAAAATTAAAAGATTGTTTTAAAATTCGCAAGGACAAATTGATTGAGGAATATCCCATTTTGGTGAAAATCTTGGGTACAGTTTAGGTATTAGTATTGCTCCCAGATTGACGGACAGACAGATAAACGGACATACCAGCTACTATTACTCATAAGCAGGCTGACAGACATTTCGAAAAGGAATTAAAAAATAACTTTATCGGCATCCCCAAAACGTTTAATTGGTCAAAATCTCGACACCCATTTGTAGCATTACATTTCATTGAACGAAGCATATAGTTCGTATGTGCATGTTAGGTATGGCTTAAGTCGCTACGACTAATTTCGCTAATGAGACGATTATGTCAGGATGTATATATGTTGTACATTTGGATGATGTACGGATATTTCGGATAATTCTTTTTTCACTAATTCCCAAATTAACCACTGGGTGCTGGCTAAAGTAAAATGATGACTGGTGTGTGGCTTATTGTGTTTTGGTGAAAAGTATTTTCGCAAAAAAAAAATGTGTAGGAAATTACGCGTTGCACTGGCTCAGTGTTGTTACACTACGTAAATCACAAAGCCGAAGACCGGAGCCTCGACGCCCGAACTCGGAAATAAGTATGGAAGCGTCAACTAAGGTATACAGTGAGGTTAGGTTAGATTGGGAGAAATTTGCCTGACACAGTGAAACTCGAAACTACACAACGTGTCTGGCACTAACCTTAGAATGTTACCACTAGCAGTCTAAATCTTGATTATCAAATAATATCTACTATTCCTCGTCACTGTAACGTTCTTCACCTATCGTAGCTGCCTCGAGTTGGCTAATGTGTACTTTATCTGGCTTGTTTCCAATTTTCAAAGTTGTTCCTACTTCCGACTTTATCTACCGTTTTTGTATCATATGAACATTAATTGAATGTAAACGGAATGATCCAGATTCGAACATTCACGTCATACGATATTCAAGAAAGCCAAACCCAATAACGATCGAATTTTACATTTATAACTTACAAAAGATATCGACATGTTCAAAATTCAATGGAATAGTTGGAGCTAGCCAACTTGAATTAACGAAACTTTCCAGAGGGCAGTGGTAGCGTGAGCATATATTGATTCTCGGCGTATCAATTACTGAGGACATTAGTTCCGTAAGTGCAGTGCATGTTATGTCGGACCCACATTCAGCATACATGTTGGCTTGTTGATTCCCCCCCCCCCCGCAGATAAGTTTCCTCTAGAAAAGTACGGTTATCTTTATTAAATCTAATTAAGCCTAATTACTCATTACATAACTAATTTTAAAATAAAGATAAATCAAACGTAAACCAACGTAACACTTGTCTAATGCAAGAAATAATGATACGTTAGACTAATTTTTCGCACTTTATAACTAAAAAAATAGGTATAACATACTGTACATATTACAATTAACTTGTGATAACTATTAAAAATGGACTAAAGTTTTCCTACAAAACATAAACTCCATTCCTTTCTACCAATTTTCAGAAATTGTCAAATTTGTATTTTTAATCATTTAAGGTTGAGGTCAATTGTGCATGGCTGCCTTATCTGTACAAACTATTTAACTTTGCATGCTTTTCAAACCTGTGCACCTCACCCTATAGTCTAGTTTTCAACTTGCTGTCTCTGAACAACAATCCAGTGCTTAATTGAACAAGAGTTTCCCAAGAAGGCCATATAATTATCAATGGTTTTTATACATCTTTATTTGCAGGATTGAAAGGGAGATGGCAGGGGAAAGAGGGAGATAAAGGGCAGAACAACGTCTGCTGGGTTTTCTTCATTTAAGAAGAAACTGAAATTGATTTGCTACTTTTAAGTTAATTTTCAATTGGTTTTAATTCATTAATATTTGTCATTTACTAACTAAAAATTGTTTATATTTAAAACAGTCTCATGAGAAGCATGTGAGAAGAACATAGCCTAAAATTAGAGATGGGCCAACTACATTTCGAGGCCCCTTGTCCATTGAACATTTTTATTTACATATGTTATAGTTTTCTGTAAATGAATAAAAAGTAAATATACATGTAAAATTAATTTATAACTTTAATGATACAGTTAATAAATAGAATATTTGTTTATTACACAATTTTCTTTTACAGTTACTTAGCACTTTACAAAAGTGTTTAGAATAACTAATACGTCACTAACTGAATATTAGCTTATTTTAATGGGTGTAAAATCTCCCTCTGGATTCCTCTTGATAACTTTCTGAATTTCAAGAGCGGAAAGAAGACTGTATAATGAGGATTGTAAAATACAAGTTAGGTTAGGTGAGGAAATGAGTTTTAACTTCTTGGGAAAGCTTGATTGTATTATATTTAGACCAGCCTTATTGTATTATATTTAGACCAGACTTGATTAGATTATATTTAGACTCCTCTCAATCCTTCCGTTTCCGTAATAAGAGGGAAAAGATGTTAACGAAACGTACTTATTTGTTTAAAAAATTATGAAGGTAACTTCCAATGTACTTATTTCTATAAGTACATTGAAAGTAATATCAGTTCCATTGGAAATTATCAAATAAAAATAACATATTATAAAACTGATGTTTGAAACAAATTTTTAATAAAGGATTATTCAGTGGTTTTTGACAGATCATCTTGGAACAATTCACAGCAATTCCTAAAAAAAAACATTTGAAGTAATTAGGCAACCTTGCTTGGCAGTTAGCTTTTCGCTTTCCTTGACAGTCACAAAAATATAAGAAAAACTTTTTACACTTAAGAAAGCTACGTGAAGTTGTCCATGCGAAAATTAAGTACAACCCTACTTTTTGGAATATTATTTAACTTTATTACAGAGCTGAGAGGTACATCCGTGCAATACAATCTCCTCGAATATCAGTAATTAGTTTCATTTTACATACTGTTGCAGATTCTGCACGTCTCCGAACACGTGGAGTGGTGTTGAGAAGCTTCTGACTGTAATAGAATGTCCCAGTAGCTTTCGTACTATAGATTGCGGTGCGATGGACGTGTCTTTGAGGCCATCGGCCTCAAAATTTCAGACTTTTAGGCCCCTTCGTTTAGTAGTTATGTAACTAAATACATTTTAACTATGCTAACCGGATGTTGCGGATTGCATTTGATGTGAATTTTTAGATGTGATTTTTTTTAAAAAATAAAAATTCCTTTTTAAGTCGAAGTTCAATTCGTCATGTCTCCGAGAAATTCTCTTTCTTAAATTGGCTGCGCGTGAGAGCAACAAAACGCATCTATTCTATAAAATTACAGAGGGGAATTTGTATAATATAAACAATAAAACATGAGTTGAAGTAGCAGCATATGGAATATAGTATGCTGTGCCAACTAAATTTCTACCTTTGTTGTTTAAGAAAGATTTTAAATACATTCCATCTAACATTAATGAAACTGTGCAATCTGATTTCTGCAATGTTTTGAATTTCTCCTTAGCACACTTCAAATTATTCCCATCTGCTTGCTCTTACTGTTCATAGTTGTGGGGAGACAACATATCCCGATTTTCTCAAAAATTTGTATGCATCCTTATGCATGGAAACATGTAATAGAAAACAAAATAACTGCAGAAAGCAGACAAATCACCGTATCTGTAACACTGTTCGATGATTAATAAATAGATCTGTTTAATAATAAATTTAACTTGCTTGCACATATCATCTAGATATTTGACTAACCTGCTCAAAATAGCATTTACAGTACTGAATGTACTACGAGAATAGTCTTCCTAGTTTTCTTGTAAATGCTTCAGCTTTTCCAAGACATAAATTACCTTGTTGAAATTACTAATCACTCTAGGGAAAGTATAATTTTCCAGCTTTTTCGGTGCAATATCATAACTGAGTATGCTGACTTAAACATTCGACCGAATCATTGCTGATAACGAAAATACGGGTACAGTTAAAACACAAACCAAAGATAACAAGACAGTCTTCTATCTTAACTGTACACAATCGTTCATTCTTTGCCAATATTGTTTTTCTTCATTTTGACGTAGAACGTCAATGATGATGTAAATCTCGTCAGTCTGCGCAAAACACGTTGTACACAGAAAGCATAAATTTAGATGGAGGGAATCTAAGGCTTCTAAGTGTGATGTTGCAAAGATGGCCACCGGCACCAAGGGCTGAAATATATGTGGCATTGGTAGTACCGATGATCGCCGGACAAACAAAAATGTAATAGAATGTCCAAAGGTATCTTATCCTTTAGATTACGGTACGAGAAACGTTTCTTTGGAGCCTTTGGCCTCAAAATGTTATGGTTTAAATCCCTAAACCGCTTCATTGAGGAGTTATTTACTTTGCTTGACAATGCTGTCGTGTGTTGCGATTAGCATTCGAAATTAATATTTACATGCGTTTTTTAAACAAAACCTTCATATTTTTATAGTCAAAATGCGACTCGTCCCGTCTCCGTGAAATTCTCTTTCTTTAGAGACTTCATTTATAAAAATTGGTTGTGTGTGAGAGCCGCAAAGGACAGGTATATTACTGAAATAATATAAGACGCGATAAAAAAGGAGGAAATCAGGGTTGCAACGTGTGTACAGAAATAAAATGTTTCATTACTTACAGCTACAGAACCCACTTCAAAATATATAGGGGGATCATAGCCCTCTCTCTATCTTCCCTGTGTGCAGGTAGTGATTTACAAAAGTTTTTGAAGATTTTAAATGGTCTTAGCATGACAAAATACTGGCTTGCAAAATACTAGCTTGGTAAGCTTATTTAGTGAGATGAAGTGGAGTGGTATTGAGTATTGAATTAAACAGGAGGTATTTCATATTTCTCATGTCTAATCACAATAGTCCATCAGTTTGTCATTATCATTATCTTTTATGGAAGGCATCTTTGCCTGTCATAACAACGGTTCTACTGCGTCCTTGAAATGAGGTTTCCCAATGCTCACTCCAAAGACAATTGAAGAAGACCTGTATTTATTCCGTTTTCTGTAGATATGTGATATTCATTTAATTTTCTAATAACCTATTTTTCATTTATGTCAAAATCGATAGCTCATAGCCTACTATTATCCATTTTTATTAAAAGTCCATTTAATTTTAAAAAGTGATAAAAATGGAATTGTGAATTGTTACATTGTTCACTTTTTTCTTTCCCTATGAGGTGAGAGTAAAAGTCTGTCTTACATTTAGGAGGATAAATGCTACATTAATATGAACAATAATTTTGCATTTTATTAACATGATAAGAAATATATTCATGCATGTTTCTCAGCTAAAATCTAGAATTATAATTCAATAATGCATTTTGATTATGTCGATTTTTAAAAGGTTTATGTTTTTAATTCCAGCCCGAGCTCGATCCGGCACTCAGTGTGACACCGCTGGTAACAGAAGCAATGGGCGACCAGAGCAATCTAACGGTGTACTTCTAGAAGGTGGTGCAGGCACTGGAGCAGGAGGTCTTACCATCTACTTCTAAGGACAATGACACACTCAATACTTCGCCCTTGGCTCCTTCCAACTGCAAAACACTGTTGTAAAAATACTCCAGAGTTATGCTTATTTTCTAATGTAAAAAATTGTTGTTTAGTAAATACTTGTTAAATTTACAGTGATGTACCAAGAACAAATTGTAATAAACTTATTTCTTCACAAAGAGAACGACACTCTTCAATTTCCTTCAATAGAAAAAATAATTTCTCCTTGCATTCATTATTTTAAAAAAATATTAACACTCTGAAAGATGGTAATAGTTCTATAAATTTTAATTAAACAATAATATTTCGTAATAAAATAATAAAAATACCTTTTTTCAATTACACAAGAAATAAAGATTTTAAATGACTTTCGGTAACATTACCTTAATGAATTTACATACTTGAATTCGTATGAAATTATTAAAATTTTAAATCTACTTTTAATAAATCGTGTTGTCTATAATTGTTGCATATAAATGTTAAATAAATAGGTTGGCATGTTCTACAGAAATTGAACAATCAAAATGTTCTGCTACTAATATCATGTACAACTCACAGAGATTTGTGGTCTGATGCACGGTTTAATGGAACTAGTGGTACCACAAAATGGCACACACTCCCCGGAATTAGTTTTCTATTTCCTTTGGTCTCGGCTAGCTATTCAGACTTGCCACATATTATTGACAGCTGCAATATATGGCAGCCCAAAGTACACTTTTTGACTTTTTTTAATTTTTCGGTTTTTTAATATCAGAACGGAAACATTAGTTTAAGAATATTGAAGAACAGTAAAACCTCGTCTGAATAGGCAATTTTCTTTCAAAAATTTCGAGCTGTTTTTAAGAAAATGGCGTTTAAGCTGTAAATACTGTAAATGCGAAAATTGAAGCTCTTTTTCACCGGAATCTTGAGTGATTTCGAAAAACTTAATTAAAAGTAATTTGAAGTACGTTAACTCACAAATACAATAGTGTTTACAACTTGCTGGAAATGTGCGTATTAACGGTGTGAGAGATCTTTCAAAAAAATTACATTTGTGTAATTTTTGCAAAAATCACTTAGTAATATAACTTAGTAATAATAGTAAAAATAAAATATTACATTTTCTAGTAGTAATAAAAGTTACAATAAAATATTACATTTACCAGTGTTTACAAATTGCTGGAAATAAGCATATTACGGTATGAAAGATCTTTCAAAAAACTACATTTATGTTATATTTTATAAAACAAAAAAATGCCCAAAATGAACTTAACGTCATATTAAAGAATGCAATTAACACTATCCATTCTAAAAGTTTGAAGAAAAAAATTGGATCCATTTATCAGAAAATAGCGTTTGAGCGTTTCTGAAAATGCGGAAATTTGAGCTAGTTTTCTTAGAAAACGGTTGAATTCTCGAGAAACAATGTTTGAATGTGAATGACATTATTTAAAGCATATGTACTGAAATATAACAGTGCGAACAAATCGCTGCTAAGATAAATATTAACGACATGAGAAATAAGTAAAAAAATTACAATTTTATAATTAAAAAAAAAGAAAAAGACAATATGGCGTCTATGTCACCTCATAGAGTACATTAGGCACTATTATTACCAAAAGTTTTAAAAAAATGTGAAGCCGTTTTTGAAAAAATGTTGCTTTTCAACTTTTTTTAAAATTGCACGTACTTCACGCAATATTGCGCGAAAACTATTAAAATTTCCAAAGAACGTACATGACCTTAATGAAAGAAATCACTATGGATAATACATTTTATTTTAAGGAAACATTTCTATCTTTAATTTTGTAGTTGTAGGAAGCGGCCGAAGAAAATTCAAACTTTTGCAATTTTCGAAAATTCAAAGTTAAACGTGAAATTAGGCCCTATGCCACCTTCATAAGAGTATTTTACTATTTTCTTCGAGGAAATTTAAAAAAAAATTTGGAGCCGTTTTCGAGAAAATTTTATAATGGGCGAGAAAAAAATTACGAATTAGTGGTGATACAGAATGGCACAGAATTTCCCATTTTAGTTTTGTTTTTCCTGGGGTCTGGGCTAGCTATTCGGACTTGACACATTCTCTTGCCAGCTGCCATCTATCAACGCCCAAAGTACATTTTTTTACATTTTCTTGATTTTTCGGTTTTAAAAATAGAACGGAAATTTTAATTTTAGAATTAATATTTAAGAACAGTATAACTTCGTCCTTAATGGCAATTTTCTTTCAAAAAGTTTTAACAGTTTTTTTATGGAAATGGCGTTTAAGCCCTGCTAAAATACGAAATTTGAAGCTCGGGAAAATAGGAACACGCCGAACAAAATTCAAACTTTTGCAATTTTCGAAAAATAAGAGTTAAAAATGAAAATAGGACCTATGCCACCTTCAGACTATTTTACTCTATTCTTACAAGATATTTAAAGAAACTAGTGGAACTACAACAGCACATACTTTCCCCTATTATTGGACGCAGCTACATATAATTGAAATATTGCACTTTCTGCCTTACTAACATCTTTGCTATTATTTGAAAACGTCCAATTCAACCAAGAAGCGATCAACCACGGTGAAAGATACATAGGTGCGTTAACTAGCATACTTTGGGGCAAATTTTCTGAAGCCAATTTGAGGCTAGTTCCTCGCTTGTCCGTACGGTGCGCACGATCGGTTTAGGTCGCGGTATAAGATATACATCTTAAACTATGCCTGTTACACATGACACGACCTATCACAGCTTTGTCCAAATGAGACGCAAAGATCGCAGCACTTATATGCGAGAACTGTGAGAACTAGCCTCACATAAACTTCAGTTTCATACTGGGAGTGAACACACCTATATATCTTACACAGTGCGAACAACTCACTGTTTCTATCGCAGTTGTCAAAACTATGTGAATTCCACAACTGCATAAAAATATAACACAAAAGTTTTGTAAACATGTATTGGAAAAAGAAGTCTGATATTATAAAGTTGTATCAAGTCACAACAATGAGACGTAATTCACAGAAATTCGCGACAGCTGAACGGAATTCAATTGTTACGTTCCCTGCATTGTCGATACTCTCTTAAAGAGCTAGCAATTTTTATTTCCAATATTTGGAAAGAAATAATTTCTTTAAAGACTTATGTGCAAATGTATAACAAAAGGTCGAATATAAAAACGAACAAAGAAATAATATACAAAATTGCAAATTATAATTTACGACGCATCCAGCTGCCCGAAGCGCAGTAAATTTACAGCGGGCTATTGTGTTTGTCACAAAATTACAGAAAAACTACTCGTATTTTGAAAAAAATAATCTTGACCTTATTTGAAGATGTAGTTTTGATAAATACATTTAATTGAGAAAAAATGTATTTTTAAAATTGTAGTTGTAAGAAAACGACGAAGACGAACTGCAGTCAATTCCGAGCGGGTTATTACGTTTGTCAGGAAATTATAGAAAAACTCATATTTTCAAAAAATTCCACATGACCTTATTTGAAGATCTGTTTTTGATAAGCACATTTCATTAAGAAAAACAATCGTATCTTCACAATTGTAGTTCTAGAAGCCGAAATTTTTTAATTTTTTTTTAAATTTTTGCAAAATCAGGCATTTCAACGAACATGGAACCTGCAGCATTCTCTTAAGCTACCTTTATACCATCTCAGGTCCCAATTTAATAAAAAAAGTGCTTTTTTAAGAAATATTGTTTGAAAAAAATTAAAAAATGTTTGTTTGACACAATTTTTTGAAAAAATACTTATGTTTTTGAAACATTGAACATGACCTTATTTGAAGACCTGTTTTTTATGAACACATTTCATTAAAAAAATTGTATCTTCATAATTGTAGTTGTAGGAAGATGCCGAAAAAATTTTGAATTTTGTCAATTTTCGAAAAAACAGAGTTTTGAACCACCATTTTTTGGTTGAAATGTTGGTTTCAACCAACAAGTTAAGAGAATAACGTAGGAACGAATGTACTTTGTGCGGCGATAGATGGTAGCTGGCAAGAATATGTGGCACGGCCGAATAGATAGTTGGTACCAAAGGAAATAGAAAACGAATGCGGGAAAGTCTGTGCTACTACTAGTTTTATTAAAGTTCGACCCCGGTTAACGTAAAGGACGCTTAAGGGAGTGGTGCAGGTTCTTAAAAATTCTGATTTTTGAAATATGCAAACATTCAAAAACTTTTTCGGCGCGTTTCTACTACTACAATTATGAAGAATATTCCACTCATGAAATTTCAACCAATAACGTGCAAGAACTAGCACCCTACCAGTCAATTAAGGACGACTTTACCGTGCATATTTATCAGTTATTATCACGTCCTAGGAGGTGATAAATTTTGCGCCTTGTTTTGTCTACAGATAGAGATTATGTAATTTTGCTATTATTTTTATTCCATGATCGGGTGTGTATCTTTTGTTTGAAATTGTTTGAGTGCAAAATGTTGCAGCAAAGGTTTGGTTCGAGGTCGAAAGACGAAATAGAGGAAATTATTTGTAAATCCAATCCAAATAACACACTCAACAACAGGAAATGTATTTGGAATCAGTTTGAGAAATTTTGTGAGGAAAGGAAATATAAATTAACCGCAAGAAATACAAATCAGGAAATATCAAATCAGTTGTCTACGTGGACGAAAACGTACGCAGTTAAAGTTGGATTTGACACAAAAAACAGAAAATAACTAATCATTCTTGTCGTTCAACTGCAGTTTCTGAAATGCTCCAAGTTGGCATACAAGAGCAAGAAATAATAAAAATTATAGGACACTCTAGCACATCGTCACTCAAGTTATATCTCCAAATGAATGAGGAACGCCATTCTTCAATTATTAATAAATTAAGACATAGTAGCGCTTCAAATTCAACATCTTCCTTAAAAATAAGCGAACAAAACACGTTTCCTTCGAAATTTAACTTTAAAGATTCTGTATTCAATACCTGTGTTTTCAAGTAATTTCGCTCTTAGTTTGTCTTATGTTTATTTTGTTGTTTATAATTGCCCTAAAGAATATATTGCTGTTCGACGTAAAATATTTTAATAAAACTAATGTTAATTATTAATAGTACATTATATTTATGAAATTTCATTCGTGAAATAGTCTTAGTAAATTTCCAAACCACTCATGGAATTACCTATGATAAACAGTTTTACTTTCTCGTGTACATACGTACGAGTCCATATACACTCATCGAAATAAAACTAGTGGTGCTTCCAACGCACATACTTTTTCGCTCTGCTTCTATATGGTCCTTAATGCTATTCCACTACTTCATAAACCAGCAAAAGTGTATTCTACCAGCAAACGTTTTTCGTACCGAGACCCTAAATCCGATACTCAAAGTTAACGAACCAGCACTTACACCACTACGCCACACTAGCACCGCATGGTTCGAACTGAGCCATGAAAGAATCGAACCGGCCTATAAAATGGTAAATACATGATAAAAGAACAATTGATACAGTGGTACATACGCTTTACAAATCCAAGAAGAGAAGTAAAAAAATGTTAAAAGTTAAAAATTTGAACAAATATATAGACACTTCCAGTACATTTATCGTAATTATCAATATTTGTTATTCAAATGGTTTTAAATAACGTTTATAAAATTCTCCATTATTTCCTACGACAACAGAGAATTCTGACAAATGATATTCCGCGACCAGGACACGAACCGCCGAAGCTTCGCTCGGAAGACCTATACCAATCCTCGCTGATTAACCGCTGCAACCACAATGGATAGGCATGAAATACACTTATAAAACAGTAATAGAGTACGGTGGTTTCATTTCTCGCATTAGAAAACGAAAATATTCAGAGTATGTAAAAAAATGTCCTTTACACGCTCAAGGGAAGGTATCTGGGAACATCATCATTCATAACAGAAAAACAAGTTCAATTTAGAGATTAGAAAACTAAGATCTCCGATAAAGTCTCTGACATTCTATAGCACCACTACTTTTTTTAACTTTAGCAACAGGTTTTATCCACTTTTTCGTTACCAGATCCCTGCTACAAGTTTTTCAGGCGAAAATTCGGCGTTTTCCGGCGCACGATTACATAACTTTCTCTTCTTACGAAGTATTCGTAAGGCGAGAAAATAAAAAAGCTGCACCCAGAAGGACGTGGCGGATTGCGATCATTGTTCGCAGGCAGGTAGAGGGCACCACGCATACAAAACAATTACTCTTTCACATTTGTAGGACCAACATGTATTGCGCTACACGCCCACGGATGGTACATGTTAGTACGGCGTGGGGCCGCCATGTTGGCGAACACACCCGTTCAGACATTTCCGCATGGAGTTGTACAGGTCTCGAATGATGTCCTGTGCTAGTCCATCCCATGCAGCTTGCAACTGAGCGCGCAGTTCTGCAGATTGGTGGGTAGGGGTGGAATCCTGATCCTACACTCCATAGCACCCCAAACATTCTCGATCGGAGAGAGGTCTGGCGATGCTGCTAGCCATGGCAGAGTGTCCATGGCTGCAAGGCATGCTCGGGAGATGGCTGCGGCATGTTGACGCACGTTGTCCGGTAGAAATAGGACATGGGCGTGGGCGTTCACGAACGGCAGAGCCACCGGTTGCAGGATCTTCTGAATGTACTGTGCCGCTGTTACGGTGCCTCCAAGGAACACTAACGATGAACAGGCACCATGGGATATCGCGCCCCCACACCATCATCACGCTGGCGGGACGTGTGATGCAATACTACAAACCGCTCGTCGTGGCGGTCTCCCACTACGCCTCCACACACGACCCGGTGGTCGTCGCCATCAAGACAGAAACGGGACTCGTCGCTGAAGATGACCCGCTGTCAGTCTGCATGGCCCCAGGTCAGTCGTTTCAGCACCAGGCGAGTTTTTAGCGACGTTGCTGGAGTGTGAATGGTAGGCATCGTAACTGTCGGCGTGAGGCGATCCCTGCGTTGTGTAATTTGTCAATGGTACTGACAATTACGGAATGTGATAGCACATATCATTGCTGGATAGCACCTATCATTGCCGTTGGATCTGTTCGCACATGGACGACAATCCGTCGGTCGTCCCTCCTCGTGATGCGTTGCGGACGTCCAGATCTTGCATTTCATATGTAGTACGTGCCTTCCTCGATTCATCGCCGCCAACATGGAGCGATGGTAGTGTCCGTACGAACGGTGAAGCGCGCAATACGGCGACAGAACCAACCAGCCTCCCGCACACCCACGATGTGGCCCCTCTCGAAAGCGCCTCACCTGTTCAGACACATGCAGAATTTGCAAGAAAATGTGAATGAGAGGGACAGAGAGCGGCAGAGACAGACAGACAGGGACAAAGTGAGGAGGGAGAGGCAGTGAGAAAGGGTGATGGGAGGGGAAAGAGGGAGATGAAGGGCAGAACAGCATCTGCCGTGTTTTCCAAGGACTCGTATATAGGAAGTAATATATGTAGTATATGGAAAGTTATGAAATGCTGCGCGAAAACACGGCGGATTGTCAGCAGCAAAACTTATTACAGGGCTCTAGTAGCGAAAAAGTGGTGCTACAGAATGGCACAGACTTTCCCGTATTAGTTTTATGTTGCGTTTGGTCTCGACTAGCTTTTCGGACTTGTCAATACTCTTGACAGCTGCCATCTATCGACGCCCAAACTATATTTTTTCGACATTTTCTTGAGTTTTCGGTTTTCCAATAGTAGAACAAAACTAATATTTTAAGAATATTAGAATTAAGAAACAATTAAACCCTGCCCTAAATGGCAATTTTCGTTGAAAAATTTGGAGCCGTTTCAAGAAAATGGCGTTTAAGCGCTACTGTTAAGGCGAAATTTGAAGCCCTTTTTTACAGAAAAGTTTTGAGTTATCGAAAAACTTCATTTGAAGTCATTCAAAGCACTTATACTCACAAATTTAATAGTGTTTACAAATGGCTGGACATGTGCATTTTAACGTGTGAGAAAACTTTTCCACCTGCAAACAATGTCATCTTTCTTATTAAAATTACTTGAAGAAATAAAATTGAAAATATTACAATGAAACCCATCTGTTGACATATTTATAATGAAATTTAAAATTATTAATGACTGTTATAGAAAAAACTTACATCCAACAGCCTACATGTAATTCCAGAAAATGCACGAAAGAAACAAAATAAATAACTATAATTCATAATTGAATGAAATAAACGAGAAACTCACAGTACTCACAATATTCTCTGATTCCAGAAACCCTTGCACAAATTATTGGAAGTTCTTGACTTCTTTAATACATACTCAGAGCTCTACAAGATCAGAATTACGTAACTATTTTGAATCGTGACTTTCAAACTAATTGCCGTTTGTAAACATATTAGTTGCTTTGGTAGCATTCATGACGTCATAACATGAATTCAAAAAATAAACTACGAATTTAAACTTAACATCCAAATGAATTTCGCTTCCTTAAATTATAATACTGTTATACAATAAAATAATGTATGCAACTCGTTTATAATGTTACTTTTTTGCACTCATAAGAAGATATTACCGAACACACTCCTAACGTCGTTCGTTCGATAATATCTTCTTATTCGTGCAAAAAAGGACAACATTGTAAACTAATTCATAATATACCATTGTCATTTTCTTAATTTTTCGGTTTCCTATTAGTAGAACGGAAAACTTAATTTTAGAATATTAAAGAACACAAAAACCTAGCCGTAAATGGCAATTTTCTTTTAAAAATTATGTGCCGTTTAAGAGAAAATGGCGTTTTACCACTACTAAAAATGAAACATTTGAAGGTCATTTTCACAGAATTTTTTTGAGTTTTCAAAATACTTCATTTCAAGTTATTTAAAGCACTTACACTCACAAATATAATAATGTTTACAAATTGCTGGGAATGTGCATAGTAAAGATGTGAAAGATCTTTCAAAAAAACTTACAATTATGTAATTTTTGAAAAAACAAACAAAATAACTCAAAATAAACTTTACGTCAGATTAAAGAGTGGAAATATTACTATCCGTTACAAAAGTTTCAAGAAAACATTTGCAGCCATATATGAGAAAATGGCGTTTGAGCGTTTCTGAAAATGCGAAATTTTGAGCTACTTTTCACAGAAAACGGTTGCGTTTTCGAGAAACATTACTTGACATTATTTAAAGCACATGTACTCGTAAATATAATAATGTGAAAAAATCGCCGATAATGTAAATATTAACGACGTGAAAGACAAGTAAAAAAATGTACATTTTTGTAATTTTTGAAAAAAACAACCGATAGAGCAAAATGACTTTTATGTCATCTGATAGAGTACACTTACCACACTATCCCTAACAAAAGTTTAAAGAAAAAGTTTTGAGCCGTTTTGGAGAAAATCTTGTTTTTGTAATTTTTGAAAATTGCACATATTGCACGCAATATTGCGCGAAAAATATTAAAATTTCCAAAAAAAGTAGATGACCTTAAAGAAAGAACTCACTATGAAGAAAAAAATGTATTTGAAGGAAAAATATCTATCTTCAATTTTGTAGTTCCAGAAAGACGCTGTAAAAATTTTTAACTTTTGCAATTTTCAAAAATTCAGAGTTATACGTGAAAATAGGAGTTATGCCATGTAAATAAGTGTATTTTACTCTATTCATACAAGAAATTTAAAGAAAAAATTTGGAGTCGTTTTCGAGAAAATTTTGAAAATCCCCGGGGGGCTTCATATAAAGTACCCCCCAAATTTTTGAAGAATGTTTTTCAAAATCACAAAGCTACGACTAGAATCAGATCGACCGGGGATTATCCATTTTGGAAGAAATCGTACGTATGGTTTAGGCGCTAGCAGTGTTCACAGACGGACAGACGGACGTTTTCCTTTCAATTGATTTTTCGGTATCAAAGACCCACAAAAGAGGGTTTCTGGCTACAGCACGTGTTAGGGGATTTTTTTTCTTAATTTAGCAACTGGTTGTATCCACTTTTTCGTTTTCACGGCCCGGCAATTATTTTTTTTTCCGCCGAAAATTGGCCATTTTTTCGCGCAGCATTAAATAACTTTCCCTATACTACGTAAATCACTCCGTATACGTATGTACGTGTATACGTATGTAGACGGGAAAGTAAAAAGTGGATAAATCCAGTAGCTAAACTAAGAAAAAACTCTCATAAGATGTGGCGTAGCCAGAATCCCTGTTTTGTGGGTCCGTGGTACCCAAAAACCAACTGAAAGCAAAACGTCCGTCCGTCCGTCTGTCCGTTAGCGACAGACGACACCCGCCCTCACCGCACCAACGGCAGCAGCAGCAGCAGCGAATACCGGCGATGCACTCGCGTCACAGGCGCCACACTCGTCCCTCACGGACTAGAACTTTTTTCCTCAACATTTAAACTTTTTCTTTAGCTATTAACTCTTCTCTCTCTCTCTCTCTCTCTCTCTCTCTTCTTGAACCTTTAACTTTTTGTTATTTATTTTATTTTATTTTATTTAATATTTCTCTTTAATTGTTAACTGTTGTATTAGAAATTGTATTTGAAAAAGTCTGAATAAAATATCCTTAACAACAACACTAGCGCCTAAACTATGCGTACGACTTTTTTTCAAATTTTGTGTCCATCTGAGCTGATTCGAACCTCTGAGATTATGAAAACTATTCATTAATTTTTGGGGGTACTTTACATGAAGCCTCCTCACATTTTGAACTTTTTCTCAAAAACAGTTCCGATTTTTTTCTTTAAATTTCTTGTAAGAATAGAGTAAAATACTACTTATAAATGTAGTATTGGTCCGATTTTTACGGTTAACACTGAATTTTCGAAAATTACAAAATTTTGGATTCTTTCGGCGTCTTTCTACTACGAAAATAGAGATTTTTCATTCAAATAATATTTGTTCTCCAAAATTAGCTCTTTCATTAAGGCCACATTTTGTTTTTTAAATATGAGTCGTTTTCGCGCAATATTGCGTCCAATATGTGCAATTTTAAAAAATTGCAAAAACACGAATTTATCAAAAATGGCTCCAATTTTTTTCTTTAAATTTTGGTAGGGATAGTGCCTATAGTACTTTATGAGATGACGTAAACACCATATTGCTCTATTCTTTTATTTTTTCAAAAATTATAAAAATGCAATATTTTTGACTAGCTCCTCATTTCCTTAATATTTACATTAGCGGTTATTTGTTCATATTATTGCATTTACGAGAACATGCGCTGACGTCTGATAAAGTTTTTCGAAAACTTAACTCTGTGAAAATGAGCGTTAGGTTTCTTATTTTCAGTTATGCTCAAGCGCGATTTTCTGAAAAAACGCTCCAAATGTTTTCTTCAAAATTTTCATAAGTTTGGTGCTAATTGTACTCTTTAATATTACTTACAAATAATTTTGGTGTATTCATTGCTTTTTTCTCAAAAATTACACAAAAATATTTTTTTCAAATATCTCTCCCACTGTTAATATGCACATTTCCAGTGATTTGTGAAAACTATTGCATTTGTGAGTTAAATTGCTTTAAACGACTTCAAATAAAGGTTTTCGAAAACTCAAAAATGTTGTGTGGAAAAAGAGCTTCGAATTTTGCATTTACACTAGCACATCTACACTAATTACCATTTTCCTAATAACGGCTGCAAATTTTTCAATGAGAATGACCACTTCACCCAAGATTTTACTCTTCTTTACGATTTATAAAGTAATATTTCTGTTCTACTATTAGGAAAACGAAAAATTGAGAAAAAATTTTAAAAAACGTACTTTAGGCGGCGCTGGATGGCAGCTAGCAAGAGTGTGACACGTCCGAAAGCTACCCTAGATCAAAGAAATTAGAAAACTAATACGATAATATCTGTGCCATTCTGTAGCATCTTCATTCAGACATTCCTACAGATTCCTTCAGATTCGTGATGTTTGTTGTTGTAATTTCTGGATTTTTCTCGTAGCTGCTTTGTTGATATTATTGATTTTTTTCTATCAAGAGCCATCTGGACTTTCTTGTAATTTACTTAAAATATGTTGACTTTGGTTACCGATAGATTGATAAAGATTATGCTAAAAGATAACAAAACTTCTTTGCAGTACTTTCTATTCAATTTTCTATCAAATTTAACTAGATCCACCATCTACCGCCGACCAAAGTATATTTTTTAAAATTTTTCTCAATTTTTTGATTTCCTAATGCTAGAACCGATTTGTTACTTAAAGAATATTAAAATCCAATAAAACCTAATCGTAAATGGCAATTTTCGTTGAGAAATTTGATGTCGTTTTTAAGAAAATGGCGTTTACGCGTTACTGTAAATGCGAAATAAAAAGCAATTTCCCACAGAAATCTTTTGAGTTTCCCAAAAGTTTCATTTGAAGTCATTTGAAGCACTTCGACTCACAAATGCAAAAATGTTTACAAGTTGCTGGAAATGCGCATATTAACTGTGAGAGAGGTGTTTCAAAACACACACACACACACACATTTTTCATTTTTGAAAAAAGAAAATAATATAACAAAATGCCTTTTATGTCATCTTAAGCAGTAAATTAAGCACTAGTCGTACAAAAAGTTTGAAGAAAAAAATTCTAGCCTTTTTGAGAAAGTGGCGTTTTTTGAGATTGCGGAAATATGAGCTCATTTTCAGAGAAAACTGTCGAGTTTTCGAGAAAAATTATAAGACCATATAAATAACATGTACGCATAAATACAATAATGTGAACAAATCGCCACTAATGTAAATACTAACGTGTCAAGCTAGTGAAAAAAAATATTTTTTTTTGTAATTTTAGAAAAAATAAAGGTATAGGGCAAAATGGAGATAATATCATTTTACAGAGTACATTTAGCATTTTACAGAGTACATTTCCTAACAACCGTTTAAAGTTTTTGAAAGTTGTTAATGTTTTTATTAATTTTTAAAACTGTGCATATTGCACGCAATATTTGGTGAAAACGACTATTTTTTTAAATTTACAAGACCTTTATGAAGGAACTAATTACGGAGAGCAAATTTGATTAGAAAGAAAAATCTCTATCTTCAATTTTGTAGTTGTAGGAAGATGCTGAAAAAATTCAAAATTTTGCAATAATCGAAAATTCAGAGTTTACACTAAAAATCGGCCCCCCTTTATATGTGAACTTTACACTATTCTTACAAGAAATTTAAAGAAAAAATCGACGCCATATTTGAGGAAATATTGAAAATGTCCCAGGAGCTTAATGTAAAGTACCCGCAAAAATTATTGAATGTTTTTCAAAATCGCAGAGTTTTGACTCAGGTCAGATCGGCAGGGGTTTATTCATTTTGGAAAAAATTGTACGCCTAGTTCAAGCACTAGTGTAGTTCACATACACTAGAGGTGGATGGAGAGACGAACGGACGGACGTTTCCCCGTCAATGTATTTTTCGAGGACCCACAAAACTGGATTCTTGGTACTCTACATGTTAGAGGTTTTTTTTTAAAATTAGCAACAGGATTTATCCACTTTTTCGTTATTAGGGCCCGGCAATAAGAGTTTTTCTGCAGAAAATTCACCGTTTTTTTTGCGCAGCATTAATAACTTTGTCTCTACCGCTTAAGTGGTAGCGAGAAAGTAAAAATTTGTGTGTTTCGTTTTATTTTTCCATTTTGAACTGAGTTACCTGCAATCATAAGAAGTTGAGCATAATAACATTCAAGGTTTTTCATTATTGTATTACACTTTCTGAGATTCGTAATGATGTAATCAACACTTGGTTTACTGGTTTCTATTGCTCTTGTAGAATTTTGCACCATGATTTCAAGGCCGTAGGGGTTCATTAAACTTTCTCACTTTTCTCATTCTTTGAGTATTTACATTTAGATCACCCATAGGTAATCACAATAATCACAATATTAGATTTAATTTTTGTTTTGCTAACTAAGAATAATTTTTGTGTTGTTAAACACAGTGATATTGAAGATCACTGTGTTGTTAAACACAGTGATATTGAAGATCACTATTAAGGTGTCTACAAATGCATTTTATTACTAGGCTTTTATTTTCACTATACTTGTCAGTATTCAAAATACTTATCAGTGTCCATTTCTCAGAGGAGGGAAGGAAGGAACGTCCTCCTTATTTTCTTTATCTGAATGTAATTGCCAAATAAATTATTTGTTTTGATGTTGTTAGAAAAATATATAATTTTTTAGTTTATAACTGAGGAAATTTATTTTGTTTGAATTTTTAACCTACGTGCACTTTTAAACTACATGAAGACAATAGCAATCTATCGAAATTGCTCTGAAGAAGAACTCTTAGCCTTTACTCCTCATGTATGTTATTGCCCATTTCTCTCAGCACTCCTGCAGTGAGAAGAAGCATTTTTTAATGGAGCTGTATGGTAGAAGGGATTGAACTGACATCTACTGGCTTCTTTTCACAGAGCGTGCCAAGGGCAGTGAGTCAATAGCACTCTGTAACAACCCGTATTTGTCATCTAATTGTAACAACAAATGTAATGTAACTTTTTGTAGGTTGAATTTGATGTACTCTATGGAATTGGCGTCTGACGGCGCGAGAGACAAATAAAAAAAAATACATTCTTTAAATTTAAAAAAAACAACGTGTAGAACAGTATGATGTTTATGTTATCTGATAGAGTATATTTAGCGTTATCTTCGCCAAAAGTTTAATGAAAAAATTTTTAGCAGTCTTTGAGAAAATCATGTTTTTGAAATTTTTTAAAATTGCACATATTGCACGCAATATTGCGCGAAAAATACTAAAATTATCAGAACAATGTATATGACCTTAAACAATGATCTTACTTTGGAGAACACATTTTATTGGAAGGAAAAAATCTCTATCTTCAATTTTGTAGTTGGAGAAAGATGCCGAAAAAAATTCAAACTTTCACAATTTTCGAAAATTTAGTTATATCCGTGAAAATCGGACCTACGCCATCTTAATAAGTGTATTTTCCTCTATTATTACAAGAAATTTAAAGAAAAAATTTGCTGCAGTTTTTGAGAAAAGTTTGAAAATGTCGGGGTGACTTCTTGTAAAGTACCCACAAATTTTGAAGAATCTTTTTTAAAATCTCAAAGCTTTGACTAGAACCAGATTGATCGGGGAATATCCATTATGGAAGAAATCGTACGTGTGGTTTAGGCGCTAGCAGTGTTCACAGACGGACGGACAGACGGACAGACAGAGAGACGGACGTTTTTCTTTCAATTGGTTTTTTCGATATCAAGGACCCACTAAAGAGGGTTTCTGGATACACCCCGTGTTAGGGCATATTTTTTCTTAATTTAGCAACTGGTTTTATCCACTTTTTACTTTCCCGTATACGTACGTATACACGGAGTGATATACGTAGTATACGGAAAGTTACGAATGCTGCGCGAAAAAATGGCCAATTTTCGGCGGAAAAAAAATTAATTGCCGGGCCGTGAAATCGAAAAAGTGGATAAAAACAGTTGCTAAATTAAGAAAAAAAATTCCCTAACACGTGGTGTAGCCAGAAACCTGTTTTCAATGTCCTTGATACCGAAAAAACAATTGAAAAGAAAACGTCCGTCTGTCCGTCTGTGAACACTGCTAGCGCCTAAACCATATGTACGATTTCTTCCAAAATGGATATTCCCCGGTCGATCTGGTTCTAGTCAAAGCTTTGAGATTTTGAAAAAGATTCTTCAAAATTTGGGGGTACTTTACATGAAGCTCCTCTTACATTTTCAAAATTTTCTCAAAAACAGCTCCAAATGTTTTCTTTAAATTTCTTGTATGAATAGAGTAAAATACACTTTTTAACATGGCATAGGTCCGATTTTCACGGATAACTCTGAATTTTCTCAAATTTTGAAAGTTTCAATTTTTTTTCGGCGTCTTTCTCCAGCTACAAAATTGAAGATAGAGATTTTTCCTTCAAATTAAATTTGTTCTGCATATTGAGTTCTTTCATAAAGGTCATGTAAATGTTTCTCAAAATTTTAGAAGTTTTCATGCCATATTGCGTGCAATATGTGCAACAAATTACAAAAACAAGATTTTCTCGAAAACGGCTCCAAATTTTTTCGTTAAACTTTTGGTAGGGATAGTGGTAAATTTACTCTATGAGATGACATAAAAGCCATATTGGTCTATCGGTTGATTTTTTCAAAAATTACAAAAATGTAATTTTTTTTACTTGTCTTTCACGTCGTTAATATTTACATTAGCGGCGATTTTTTCACATTATTATATTTACGAGCATATATGCATTAAATAATGTCAAGTAAAGTTTCTCGAAAAGACTACCGTTTTCTGTGAAAAGTAGCTCAAATTTTGGCATTTTCAGAAATGCTTAAACGCCATTTTCTCATATATGGCTGCAAATTTTTTCTTCAAACTCTTGTAACAGATAGTGATAATTACAATTTTTAATATGACGTAAAGTTTATTTTAAGTTTTTCGTTGTTTTTTCAAAACTTATATAAATGTAATTTTTTTGAAAGATCTCTCACATCTTTAACATGCACATTACTAGAAATTTGTAAAGATTATTATATTTGTGAGTGTAAGTGCTTCAAATAAAGTATTTTAAAAACTCAAAACTTTTCTGTGAAAATGAGCTTCAAATTTCGCATTTTTAGTAGCGCTAAAACACAATTTTCTTTAAAATGGAACATAATTTTTAAAAGAAAATTGCCATTTATGACTAGGTTTTTGTGTTCTTTAATGTTCTAAAATTAATATTTCCTTTCTACCAATAGGAAACCGAAAAATTAAGAATATGACAAAAAATGTAATTTGTGCTGTGCAGCTGGCAAGAAAGAGTATGTGGCCATTCCGAATACCTAGTGAAGACCCAAGGAAATACAAAACTAATACAGGAAAGTCTGTACCATTCTATAGCACCACTAGTTCTTTTAATTTTTACTTTCCCGCATTCGTACGTATATACGGAGTAATATACATAGTATACAGAATGATGTAATGCTGCGGAAAATCAATTTCGGGATCTCAACGCAAATACACGTTTTGGGGTCCCCTGATACCGAAAAAGTGGGTCTTTTCAAAACGTCTGTCCTTCTGTCCGTCCGTCTGTCTGACCGTCTGTGAACAACACTAGCGCGTAAAACATAAGTGCGATTTCTCCCAAAATGGATATTCCCCGGTCAATCTGCGTCCACTCGTGGCGACTCGATTTTGAAAAACTTTCTTCAAAATTTTGAGGGTAGTTTACATGAAACCCCCGAACATTTTCAAATTTTCTCAAAAATGGCTCCAAATTTTTTCTTTAAATTTCTTGTAAGAATAGAGTAAAATACAGTTATTAAGGTGACGTAGGTCCCATTTTCACGGTTTACTCTGAATTTTCGAAAATTGCCAAAGTTTGAAATTTTTCCGGCGTCTTCCTAGAACTACAAAATTGAAGATAGAGATTTTTCCTTCAAATAAAATTTGTTGTCAAAATTGAGTTCTTTCATTAAATTCATGTCCTTTTTTTTGGAAATTTTACTAATTTTTGAGGAATATTGCACGCTATTTTTGAAATTTTAAAAAATTACAAAATCTAGATTTTCTCAAAAACGTCTCCAAAATTTTTCTTTAAACTTTTGGTAAAGTTAATGCTAAATGTGCTCTATGAGATGACATTAACGCCATATTCTTCTATTCTTTTGTTTTTTCAAAAATTGCAAAAATTTCGTTTTTTTTACTTGTCTCTCACGTTGTGAATATTTACATTAGCAGCGATTTGTTCACATTATTATACTAATGAGTACATGTGCTTTAAATAATGTCAAATAAGGTTTATCGAAAGTTGAATAGTTTTCTATGAAAACTAGCTCAAAATTGCGCATTTTCAGAAACGCTCAAACGCCATTTTCTCAAAAATGTTTTCAATTTTTTTGTTCAAACTTTTCGAACGGATAATACTAATTGCACTGTTTAATATGGCGTAAAGTTAACTTGAGGGTATTTTTTTGTTTTTTCAAAAATTACAAATATGTAATTTTTTTGAAAGTTCTCTCCTACGGTTAAAATGCACATTTCCATCAATTTGTAAACACTATTGAATTTGTGAGTGTAAGTGCTTCAAATGACTTCAAATGAAGTTTTTCGAAAACTCAAGAATTTTCTGTTAAAAAGAGCTTCAAATTTCGCAAATTTCGCAAAATGCAGTTTGGGCGGCGATAGATTGCAGCTGTCCAGAGTATTGGCAAGTTCGAATAGCTAGCCGAGGCCAAACAAAACGGAAAAATAATACGGGAAAGTCTGTGCCATTCTGTAGCACCACTAGTTAGTTATTACTTCATTTTAGGAAACATAAGAATTCTTTTACACATTTGGATTACAGAATTATTGAGTTTTCCTCTAATTTTTTAGGCATTTCAGTCTTAAGCTTCAATTTCAAGCTGCAATCAAAAGTTGATGAATTCAGGAATAATCCAAAAACCAATGGATTAGCTGTAGGTAATCACTAATTTTATATAAAGGACAAATTATTATTTTAACTTTGTCTTTCATTAAAATTTATTGGCTTTTTAATTGAGTTTTGAAAGAGCAATTGCTAGAAATAACCTAGTGCAAATCATGAACTTCAGTACAGTAGCCAATGAACATTCACTAAAACAATGAAATCATATCAGATTTCATGTAACAATGCACTTTCAATGAGTTAATCATGAAGAACAAGTTACCTGAAGAAAATTCAGTTAACAGTTATTGATCAATGCAGGGCTTTAAAATGAGAAATATGCCAAGAATTGGATGGCAAAAGTATGTATCAGATAAACAGTATGTATTGAACTGAAAATAAGGAATATATTGGACAGATTATCACGTATATCTTTACTATTTAAGTTGATGAAGAGATCAGGTATTTATGTTTTTTCTATAATGGCATTATTATGAACAAAAAATTAACATGAAGAAATTGAATAAATTTAATTTACCAGAAGACAAAATGAGAACATATTTTGTTCAGGGAATTTATTTTTCCTCTGTTTTGTAACATATGAAACCAACTTTAGAAAACAACAAAATCCTAGCAAACATTTTCTGGACATAAAGGGAGTATTAATGAAGTGTTTTATTTTTATTATTTTTTTCTAAGAACAGTCAAAACTATTTGTGATGTATGGGAAAAAAATATAATCTGCGCATGTTATGTATTAATATTCGTCGTGTAGGGATTCAAATGAGAGATCTCAAGGCTGATTATAATGATATTATTATTCATATATAATCTATTTAACTGTACTGTACATTTATGTTCTATATACCTATGTATTTGCATGTGTAAATGTATTCGGTTTTATGTAATTTAGCTTTTTGTAGCTATATTTAATTATTTTGTAGGTTTTGCATTTCTGTCAAAATTCATTGTACATTTTTGCGGGAAATTAGATGTAGCGCGGATATTATAATTTTTAACGACGAAGCTATTATTTCCTTCCTTCTTAAAGAGACATGCCTTAACTCATCGAAAACCCGTAACTTTTAAAGTGTCATTTTGTTCATCTTTTGTATTTTTTTTCAATGTAAGACTTTGAAAAGCCCGCTTTACACATCTCTATAGCTACTATTGGAGGATTTCGGCTACATATGGGTTCGCCATATTGCTTATGCTTGGTTTGACACGTAAGCGACGTGACAAGTTTACCGACTGAGTGTTCACATTTAAAAGGTATTAGTGTTTGCTTTTGAAAATATTTTTATGTGGTATGATATTGAGTTGTGATCTTATGATGGTATGAACTAAACACACACTGTAGTTGACACTCATGGTGCACTGATAACCAATAGTTTCCATGTGTCAGACTTCTACAAGTTTGATGGTTACAGTTCAGTTGGGAAGCGGATAAATGTAAACCGCTCTTTGATTACTATACTAGACATTGTCAGGCTGCAAACTTGTAAGTCTAACGAATTCTCTTTGCGACATTGTAGGTCCACGATGGCTGTGGCGGTGGAACAACCGTGCTACACGCTGATCAACTTACCGTCAGATTCTGATCCCCCCAATGAAATGCAGTTAAAAGTAGATTTAGGTATGTTTAGCATACGTTACTCTATATATTTTCTATAATGTGCATACCTAGTTTTAATTGTATTGTGAATATCAATAAAGCCACCTGTTTGATGTGTACCCATTTTAGAAAAAGGAGACACAAAAACAAAGATAGAAGCTTGAAAAAGACAATCCAGTTGATTGCTAGTGGAGAACGACTTCCAGGTCTATTGATGACAATTATTCGCTTTGTTCTTCCATTACAAGACCACACAATTAAAAAACTTTTACTTATTTTTTGGGAGATTGTTCCTAAAACTACTCCTGATGGAAAACTGTTACAAGAGATGATCCTTGTGTGTGACTCATACAGGAAGGTGTGTATAAAATACATTGCAAGATATTTTAGTTTTGTAATGTAAGCATTATACTTTAATTTTTGAATAAAATATTTTGTGGTTAACCAACAAAACTTAGGATGTAGGGCCTACCAGAATTCTGGACTGTGGCTGCTTTGGATGACCATTCTTGAAACTGGATTCCTCCTCATAAATGTATAATAAATTGTGTTTGGCCAGGACTTGCAACATCCCAATGAATTTCTTCGTGGATCTACATTGCGTTTCTTGTGCAAACTGAAAGAACCAGAATTGTTGGAGCCATTGATGCCAGCTATTCGTTCATGTTTGGAACATCGTCATTCATACGTGCGGCGTAATGCTGTTCTGGCTATTTTTACAATCTATCGGTATGTTAAATGTTATTTGCATGAAATAATGCATGTATTTCATTAAATAGTTGTTTGAAGTTTTCTGCACTCCTGTAATGTTAATGACTTCCTGCAATTTTGGAAATAATAATTGATAGTTTGTTGTCTGTACAAATTACAATTTTAAATATATGTGAAATGTTTAATTATGTTAGTGAAAGTCTTTTCCTTGTTCATGCTTATTAACTATGTTGCTTTCATTGTATCAGTCTATTTTTATTTTATAAAAATCTTGTTTTTTAGGAATTTGAATTTCTCATCCCTGATGCTCCTGAATTGATTGCCACATTTCTTGAGGGTGAGCAGGATATGTCATGCAAGCGTAATGCCTTCCTGATGTTGCTGCATGCAGATCAAGAACGGGCCTTGGCTTACTTGGCATCCTGTCTTGATCAAGTTACATCTTTTGGAGATATCTTGCAGTTGGTCATAGTGGAACTTATTTACAAGGTATTAGATACGTAGAGATTTTTATATATCTATATCTATCTATCTCTCTATATCTATATATGAGCAGTTTTAGGTGTTCTCAATTCTTTAATATTTTTTTTGTTGATTTGTGGTAACTTTCCTATTCACAATATTCATTAATTTTTGGTCTCTTCTTGAGAAGACATGTTATGTTTTTTTACTTAATGCATTTACAAATAGTTGTCTTTTCTTTAAGAAAAACACTACAAATATTTTGAGAATGAGAAAAGTACAGTACATCTTTTAACAGAACATAGATTGGTATGAGGAGCTTTGAAAAATTACAATTGTTTGACAGTATATAGGCAAGATGACACTTGACCACAATTAATTAAAACAAATAAAGTCTTGCTGTATCATAAATGCTGCTAGCCTGTAAAGAAAAATGGTAGTAACAAAATTAGTAGAATGTGTTCTGATAGTGCTTTCCTTTTGTGGTTATCAAATCGCAGAGCTTCCTGTAATTCGTATCTGTAAGAGATGATGGAGAGGGGGGAGAGGAACCTAAAACAATTATGTGTAAAACTGAAGTTAAATTCAAATTGACAATGTGTAGATTGTGATTAAAATTCCACTAAGACTACTGCCAAATTTTTTAACATTTTCTGTAATATTCTGGACATTGCATTATACTGCGATTTTTGTAGGAAGAGCTCTGAAGATAACTCAAATCCCATCTTCGCAATGGAATATGTCACGGCATTTCGCGGTCTTTTCTCGGTCTTGCCGGTAGAAGTCGCATGATCGCAAGCACTGCTTCATACGGTCGCGATCGTGCGAAATCTAGCGGAACGACTGTGAATGATACGAAATGCCGTGACATATTCCATCGCGAAGATGGAATTTGAGTTATCTTGAGAGCTCTTCCTACAAAAATTGCAGTATACATTACATTACATCATTCTGGACATTGTATTACAATACTTTGTACTAGTTGAATGTGGCGTCACCGACGCTGTAAACTGTTTTAAATGTATATTCATGTGTAGAAAATTTCTTTCATGCGTAGCTTTGTTCAAATATGTTCTTAGAGAATCTGGCATTGGACTTACCAATGAATCATAGTAGCTGTTAATGATATACTCCCATTCAAAAATTCCCAACACTCAATGGCCTTGTATATTAACTCCAAACGGGATGTCAACTGGTAATATTGCAATTACCAGTGGCCACCGTGGCCACCAGAGTATTTTACATACTACCAACTCCTGTACAAGCCCATATCATCACTTAGATCGTCATCATCGCAATTTCTGCCTTCATTTTGGAAAAGTCGGAATATAAGAATCAAGAAGTATATTTTCTACTTTTCATGTATTCCTTCCCTTGTATTTTTCCATTGTGTGGATGGTCAGTAACTAACCTATCTTACCTCAGGCTACACCACTGATGGTGAGAAATTTATTACTATTTGTGCACATTTTCTTCAGCTCTTATTTCACTAGGCATGGGTGGTTTCATCGGAATGAATTCGAACCTGCAACATCCACAGGTTGAAACGCTAATCCCAAGATCCAGGACACTGCCTTTGCAACTTCCCACCTTGCCCTGGCTTCGAAGACATGACCTTTGAAGAGGAGTTTGCGATAGTTGCTGAA
This sequence comes from Acheta domesticus, assembly GCA_031308135.1. NCBI lineage: Eukaryota > Metazoa > Arthropoda > Insecta > Orthoptera > Gryllidae > Acheta > Acheta domesticus. Next base: position 132,001,217 of record JAHLJT010002406.1, read on the forward strand.
ATATACCTTTGTGGAGTTGAATGGGGAATTATTTCAAATTATTCTTCGTCGGAACTTTTTTACTTACTGGCAGTTCTTTGTAATCATTTGTTAGTATTACAAAATTTTTAAAACACATTTAATACTGCCTTTTAGTACATTTAACAAGGTAGTAAAAATTCAATGAAGCAAGAATTATTGGAGGGTGACAACCAACATCATCTATTTGGGAGTTCGAGGTAGTTCCTGTGAGGGAGGTTGTCCTAACTCTGCCATTTTCGCTATTAATTAATATTTTAGTCGTAATTACCATGAACTAAAACAATCCACTGCCTGAAGCCATCAGCAGCACACTGCAAATAGTTCTAATTTTCCTGCATCTTGTATTTGTATTGTTGTCAACAGTGGTTACTGCGATTCACGTTGTTTGACAGTTTCTGGTAGTAGAGAGAGAGAGGGGCAAGTGGGCCCAGGGCTCAAGAAAAAGTGCGGATATAATATATGAATGACGCGACAGCACAGCTATATTTTTTGTTTTGTTTTCTAATATGAACATTAATTATCACCTGCCAGCAGTTGTTCTGCATTATTCTCTAATGCTAATATAAGAACATTCTCAATTAGGTTATATGGTGTTAGTTTCATTGTTACATGTTTCATTGTTACAGGTTTGCCATGCCAACCCTTCAGAGCGAGCACGTTTCATTCGGTGTATCTACAATTTATTGAACTCTACTAGTCCTGCTGTGAGATATGAAGCTGCTGGTACTCTTGTCACTTTGTCCAGTGCTCCTACTGCTATCAAGGTTAGTATGTTTATATTTTAAAAACTATATAATTATGAAGAAAATAGCTTCATTCTGCATTTACATTCAAGATTAAATGGAAAAAAAAAGAAGTTGGCAGATGTTTTTAACCCTTCACACATGTTCAATGACATATCTCAAATGAAACACCTCCTCAACGTATGTGACATATTCAGTTTTTTATTATGATTTCGGAAGAGGTAGAATAGTTGGGGTTTTCTCTGACAGACAGGGTGTTTTTCGCACTCTTTCAAATATTTAATTTTGTGTCTGCCATGTTATAAATGTGAATATACGTGGTTTATATCAATTTTACTTTGAAGAGATGCAGCGGCTTAGGAGGCTCAGGGCATCAATTCATGTCACTGCAGTGCTTCTGAGCAGGAAGTGCCTGAGTGAGTCCTGACTATGGCAGTATTTTTGATACTAGCTACAGAGCTAGGTCGAGTTCAGCTGCTGTCTGAATTCTAGTGGCTGGCTGTTCTGATCAGTAGTTCCGTGGATTTTCCAATCAACATCAGGCAAATGTTGGAGCAGTACACTAACAAATGGGGCCATGGACTGTGCATGATTATTCCTTCCTCCTCCTTGTCTTATCTTCCCCCATACTTACACACTTAACACTTACACGGACTACACCACCACACATGCCACAGACCAGTCAGGAGCTAAGAACTTGTCCTGGCTGTGCCACACTAATGGTCTTGTCTGGGAAAAATCCTCAAACTGACAGGTCAGCACTGGATCTAGCTATCCAGTGGTGGAAGATCAGTACCACACATGCCGGGAAACCAGTTGGGAGTTTCGAGCTTTTTCCAGCTGGGGTTATGACCCGCTGATAGGATATCCCTCGTGGGGAACACCCTGCAAGTTGGTGCTGGATCTCGCCATCCAGCGGGGTAAGATCACAGCCACCATCTCTAGCGATAAAACATGCACTAATGTTTTGCACTCATGGGACGAATGACCATAGCAGTTGACGTGCCTGGAATTGCTAATCAGTCAATTGAAGTGGTACACATGATATTTTAAGGTTAAAATTGTGTTGTATTGCGTTTTGTTGCATTATTGTGCCTCAAGAAATTAATATGCTACTGTTACTGTGTGAAAAGTGAATGAGATTTTATTGTTAAATCTAGTTGATAAGGAAAGTGATAGTGTCAAATTTACGAAAATTTCAGAAAGTTTGCAAATAATTTTTGTTCCCCCGAAATGCTGTGGATTATTTTTAACTGTTTTTCATGGATAAAAATTTGCTGATTTAGTTGTATAACAATAATTTACATGTGTGAATAACAAAAAATATATGTGCATTGTGGGAAAATTCACACTGAGAAGAGAGTCTAGCTGGAGCTGTCATGCTTGAAGGGGTAATAAGCTGGATCAAAGCTTGAAAAGGTTTAAAACAGTGGTGGTGTTACAACAGCACATACTTTCTCATCCTTAGTAATGTGATGGAACTGCTCACAAAATGGAGGCGCCGACACACTTATGGTGTGACAGTCGTCCCAAGTCGCAGGAGGGGACACGCGCTGAATTTATTTAATAAGGGCGCCAAGCGCATGCCCACTTACCTGCTTAATGTCGCCGGCGTTGAGCGTCTCAGGGGTGAGCGCCCTGGGTCGAAGGGTTGCATTTGGTGGTTTCTTAAGATTTAGAATAATAACACTTTGCTATGGTATTAATTGGTTCACCCGACCAAATGGCGGGGACTAATTTATTCAAAAAATTAAACGAAGAGAAACTGTTCAGGTTGATGCTGGGTTATTGTCACTTTAGTAGCCGATTAATGAATGATGGTGATGACAACTTACAATCTGTGATGTTAGATGGTAATGTCACCGCGACTGGATTGCTCGCCGAGCGACGGAGAAGTGTAGTCGGACCCTCAGGAGGCGATGCCGGAACGTTGCAAGGTTGGCCTCCGATTGCCTCCGGGGTGATGACTCCGGCGCACGGGACGTCGGCGGTGGATGACCGGGCGGTGGCGACGTGATGCTCGCGCGCGTCTCAGGCCGTCACACGACACCTGGACCGCGTATGACGCTCGAAGCCAAACTTTGGCTATTCGGAATTAATTCCGTGAAGACCGGGCAAGTTTCGCAGTGGTCGGCTCAGTGTGTGCCTTACCCACTGCTGCTGTTCCCTTTCTACCGCAGGTTTCATTAACTGACTAATATTCGGTGGTTTTCTTAACTACCACTGTTAATCTACTCAAAACTTTACTTGTTGGTTTCTATCTCCACACGACTTCTCCTGCACGACCGTCCTCTCTCGCGTCTGTCGCCCGTCCTCTCTCTGGCCTCGCTCGCCCGTCTCTCCTCTCTCGTTTTCTCGAAAAAATCTCAAAGTGCTCACGTGCTTCCTGCCTAGTGATTTTATTGGTCGGATTTGAACTTCTCGAACCTTCTATTTCATCAACGGTGCCTTCTGGTTGTTCATTGGCCGGCATTGTTAGGCCGGAGGAGCGCGCACGTGTCCCTCCTGCTTTGGCATGTGATGATTTTATGGGCTTTTAGAGGATTATTGAGCCGGGTGCGATCGCCAAGTCGCTAAAAATGGTTGTTCCGGCTATCGATCATCCAGTATTGTTGGACAAAGGGTAAGATTTATTGTTAGGGGCTTCTGGAGAACTTGGGCCGTTGGGCGGAACTAAATCGGGTCGCGGTGGACGCGTGGCCCTTTCCAACTTCCGGTAATTTGGCGTGACGCGGGGGTGAGAGGGTGCGATGGTCACCCGACGCATCGCGGTATTGTCAGAAAAAGGGTATAATTGATAGTTGAAAGTTTATGGGGGGCTTGAGCGGCTGGGCGTATCTAATTCGAGGGCGCGTAGTTCTTTCCTGCCGTCCGGTAATTTGGCGTGACGCAAGGGTGGAGGACTGCGATGGTCCCCGACACATCGCAGTAATGGTTATGTAATATTATTATACCATAATTTCCATCTGTATCAACACATTTCAGTCAGTGCACGCTTGCAGCAATGGACATATTAATTTCTTATCAATTCTTGCTAAATATGCCATTCTTGCCATAAATGGAACTGTTTTCAGTTTGCATTGTTGTGGTTTTATTAAAGTCTTTGTAAGGTGTTCTTTATGAAACACTATTGCTTGTTTTGAATACATAAAAATATTGTTCACTATGTCTCCAAGATATTCTAAGTCAATTCTTCAATGTTTCATTTTCTTTTAAACGAAGACTTACAAACAAACAAACAAAAAAACAAAGCTATACTTACTCTCTTCATAATCAATTAAGAAATAAAGTTAACAGATATTGATTAACAGTTGTAGATGCCCCTAGAGCATTAAAGCAGAAAGCCTGCTAAAACATTTTATTTTTGCTGCCAACCCGCTTTCAAAAACTGTTCCAAATTCATATGCTAGTTGTTGAAAAATTTAAAATAATATGAAATAGTAAATTAATGAATACTATTAGAAAATAATTTTTTGTTTCCAGCACATCATACTGACAAGCAAGGATATTTTCACAAATAAATTGAACATCGAGAACTAAATGCCATCCAATACATTCCATTATGAATACATTCAGTACTACGATATCATTACCTTACACTTATCTGTATAAATATTCTTCCCCACTTTACTGAAATTGAATTTCATTTTATTGAACGTGTTATTGAACATTGTAACACTCAAATATCCATTGCAGCATTTTCCTGTCATATTACATTTATATTGTATTGTTTGTAGAGAAAACTTAATTCAGCTGATTTCAGTGAAGGTTATTATATATTGACACTTTAAGAATCATATGATGGTCTAGTTTCATTTTACCAGAAGCATTAGTAATTTTCGCCACACAAAGTATATTCAAAACAGGAACTTAAACTTTCAGCGCACTTAGTGGATCTCAGAGACCCAGCCGTGTTTCTTAATGCTGTAAATATTTTTCCGTTACCATTAGAGGTGTGTTTTTTCATGATACCCTCTGTTGTTGTTATGTTTCTTTTCTTATGGCATATAATGGTCCAGTGAGCCGTGAAATTTTTCTATATTTTTCAACTTTTCCGAAGGTAGTTGTGCTTTCCACTATGTGGGCCTCTGAGGCCCGGTAGTCTGTTTTCCCGTAACGTGTATTTTAACACATAAGAAACACATTTATGTTGTTGGAATTTATTCCTTATCATTTCAGACTTCATTATTTACTTGTCAAGACACATAAATTATGACCACATAAATACGGAATAAAGAGTTTTTTGTGTTGGGATTCTAGGAATGTATTCACACTAAATGACAAAATATACTATGGAAAAACCAAAGATGAGCCTGTTGCAAAAGATTTTGCATCAAAATGGTAAAGGATTTGGTACAGTTATTATTCACTAATGGTTATAACTTTACAACTGATACCTTTGCTTTGAATGCGTTCATAATCTTCACAAAAATTATTCAAGACTAATGTCAGTGGGAAGTGCAACTGGCAGAAGAAGTTTCCCTTTCTAATATGAATGTAAGTGTGAAACCCTAATATCCTCAAAAGAACTATAAATGGTCTTTAAGTCGGGAACACAAGTTTGGAAGTGTTAAAGATTTTCCTAAATGTAACTTACTGTAAGATCAACATATGAAATACTTTCCTATTACACTGCAATACTTTCAACACTTCAACAAAAACTGTGTTAAGGCCTTCTCAGTGGATCCAGAGTGCAAAGAATAAAAGCCTTGGAAGAGGCAGATACTACCAACCTGAACAGAACATAGTTCTATTTACTCCTAACACTTCCCCTTAAGTAAAACATTGTTCTATATACATTTCAGTTTATGAAGCCAAACTACTCAAAACACTGATCTAATATTTAACATTTCCAAGCACCTTAAGTGTTTCGGTTTTGGCAGAGCCTTAGTGAGAACATCTGCGGGCATGTCACCAGAGGATAAGTGCTCCACTTGTATTTCCCCAGAGTCCAAAAGTTCACGTACAAAATTCTGTTTAATTTCTATGTATTTGGTGCGTCCATGGAACACTGGATTGGTGGCTAATTTCTGAGCTTCTATGTTGTAAATTCTTATCGCCGTCGATCCTCTCACGTCGGTTTCCTCCAAGAATCGCTGACGCCTCCTCCTTAGCAGCTTCTCTCAGAGCCATGTACTCTTACTCGGTCGAGAAGAGTGTAACAGTTCTTTGTTTTCTGGACTCCCAGGTCAAGGCATCTCCATTCCAGGTAAATGTGTAGCCTGTGAATGAACGCCTATCATCGAGACTTCTCCCCAATCCGCATCTGCGTATCCAGTGAGGTCGGCTTGCTCGGTGTTGAAGCGTAGACCCAGATTCAGAGTTCTCTTGAGGGACCGGAGTACCCTTTTGGCTGCTGCCCAGAGACTCGCTCCATAGCAATCATTGTATTGGCTTAGGGCACTGGCAGCAAGGGACATATCCTGTTGAGTGGTGACAGCCAGATAGATCAGGGCGGCCACCAGCTCACGATATGGCGGTTCATCACTGTCGGAATTCTTCCATTTTTCAGACTTGGTTAGCTTGTTACCTACATCCAATGGCGTAGCTATAGGGTTGCAGTCCAGCATGCAACTTGGACTGTGCAAATAAACAACGGGCCGTTTCTACCAGGGACCGATTCTTGCGCTCTGCAACTCCATTTTGCTCCAGACTGAGGTGCAGTAAGTCTTCTTTGGATTCTCGAACGTCTGAGGTTTTCGTCGAATTTGCGGTTAACGTACTCCGTTCCATTATCTGTTTGAAGACCTTCGACCTTCACCCCTTTTGGGGTCTAGGCGAATTCTAAAAGTTTCGAATTCATCGAAGACGTCACTCTTTTGCTCCAGGAATTTCACCTCTGTCCACCTCGATGCGTCGTCGATGAACGTCGAAAAGTACCGGGCCTTTCCAAGTAATGTCGTCCGTACCGGGCCGCACACGTCGGAGTGAATTATGTCACCAACGCACGTTTCTCTCTCCGACTTCCTTGGGAAAGGCGGACGAGTCACCTTCCCCTGAAGACCTCGCATACGAAGTCACCCTCGACGTCATCGAGCTTCAACCCCTGGATGGTTTCCTTCCTAGCTGCTTCTCGTAGATCCTGGATATTCAAGTGACCAAGTATGCGGTGCCATTCTAAAAAGGTCTTCTTCGTCTTCTCTGGAACCTTCATCGCGTCGTCGTTGCTGGCAACACTTCTGCAGTCGTTGTCTTGAAATTGTATATAATACAGCCCGGCGACTCTCTTCACCCTGGCAGCTACATTTCCTTTGGGTCAACTACTTCTGCAGACGTCTGGGTGAAGGTAACACTGAATCCGTTATCGGCGATTTTCCCCACCGAAACCAGGTTGGAACGCAGGTCCGGAACATGAAGGGCATCCTTCAGCCACACAGTTTTGTCGGCGTTGTCAAGGGTCGTGATAAGTTTTGCCTCGCCCTTAGCCGTTATTACGGTGCTTGCACTGCTGGCAAGATTGATTGTCCACTTCGATTCTCGCGAAATCGCCCATATCTTGGCACAAACGTGCGGAACATCCGCTGTCCAGGCACCATTTCTTTTCCTCTTTCGTGGCCTGTCCCAAACACGCCTCGTACGGGTTGTTTGTAGGCGAAGCGAGAAAACGTATGTCCTCCGCATTTCTTGCGTTCGGTTTTTCGCTTCTGCAATCTGTCGCATTATGTACAACTTTATGGCATCTGTGTCATTTAAACTTAAAGGGCTCTTTCTTGGATCTTCACCCTTTTCGTTGTCATTTTTCTTGAAGTTCTACTTGTAGCTGTGTGCTGCTACCGCATTCTGAGCTGTGCCGTGGTTGTCGGCGCATTTCCTCGCGTAATTTTCTTTCACGTTTGTCTCCGCAATGTCTCCGAAGGCGGTGAATCGTCGCGAGATTCTATTGCACACCGGAAGTTCTCGAAGCTGGGCGGAAAACTATATAGCAGCATGATGGCGAGTAGGTCATTGTTGATTTCTATATCCATGTCACGTAGCTTGTCCACAGCGTCGAAAAACCTTGCGAGATCACGCACACACTCCCCTTCCGTCATCTTCTGTAGCGTGAGCTGCTTTAGCAGGGTTGCTTTCCGCGCGGACCCTTTGGATTGGTAACTAGTTTCCAACCTTAACCACACTTCGCGCGAGTGCAACCTTTTACCAGCTTTAACCCCGACGGGTGGATGGATCAGGTCTGCTTTCGCCTTGCTATCGACGTTCGTCCATACCCTTGTTCTAGCTGCAGAATCGGCATCGTTTTTAATAGGTTCCGGTTTGAAATGATTTCCGTTGACGTAATTCCACGCGTCGTTCTTGATTAGCAGGGCTTCCATGTGTCAAAATTGTCCTAGTTTAGCGTTTAAATACGCGCTAAGCTTCCTGGATTCATTTTTATGACACGCTGATTGCTCTAATCGAACGCGCGAATATTTCCGTCACGTATCAGTCACTTCGCAGCACTCACTCACGCGAAAACCCATAACCTGTTAAAGATTTTCCAAAATTTAACTTACATGCCGCTCAAGATCAGCAAATGAAATACTTTCATATTACACTGCAATACATTTAACACATCAACAAAAACTGTTTTAAGGCCTTGTCGGTGGATCCGGACTGCAAAGAATAAACTAGTGGTGCTACAGAATGGCACAGACTTTCCCGTATTAGTTTTTCCTTGGGTCTTCGCTAGCTTTTCGGAATTGCGACATACTCTTTCTTGCGAGCTACCATCTATCACCGCCAAAAGTACATTTTTTTGTCATGTTCTTAATTTTTCGGTTTCCTATTGGTAGAACAAAAATATTAATTTTAGAATATTAAAGAACACAAAAACCTAGCCATAAATGGCAATTTTCTTTTAAAAATTATGTGCTGTTTAAGAGAAAATGGCGTTTTAGCACTACTAACAATGCGAAATTTGAAGCTCATTTTCACAGAAAAGTTTTGAGTTTTCAAAATACTTTATTTGAAATTATTTGAAGCACTTACACAAATATAATAATGTTTACAAATTGCGGATAATGTGCATGTTGAAGTTGTGAGAGATCTTTCAAAAAAATTACAATTATGTAATTTTTGAAAAACAACGAAAAACTTAAAATAAACTTTACGTCATATTAAAAATTGTAATTATCACTATCTGTTACAAAAGTTTCAAGAAAAAAATTGCAGCCATATATGAGAAAATGGCGTTTAAGCATTTCTGAAAATGCCAAAATTTGAGCTACTTTCCACAGAAAACGGTAATGTTTTCGAGAAACTTTACTTGACATTATTTAATGCATATATACTCGTAAATATAATAATATGAAAAAATCGCCGCTAATGTAAATATTAACGACGTGAAAGACAAGTAAAAAAATTTACATTTTTGTAATTTTTGAAAAAACCAACCGATAGACCAATATGGCTTTTATGTCATCTCATAGAGTAAATTTACCACTATCCCTACTAAAAGTTTAAAGAAAAAATTTGGAGCCGTTTTCGAGAAAATCTTGTTTTTGTAATTTGTTAATGTTGCACATATTGCACGCAATATGGCATGAAAACTTCTAAAATTTTGAGAAACATTTATATGACCTTTATGAAAGAACTCAATATGCAGAACAAATTTTATTTGAAGGAAAAATCGCTATCTTCAATTTTGTAGCTGGAGAAAGACGCCGAAAAAAATTCAAACTTTCACAATTTTAGAAAATTCAGAGTTATCCGTGAAAATCGGACCTATGCCATGTTAAGAAGTGTATTTTCCTCTATTCATACAAGAAAATTAAAGAAAAAATTTGGAGCCGTTTTTGAGAAAATTTCGAAAATACCCCGGGGGCTTCATATAAAGTACCCCCAAATTTTGAAGAATCTTTTTCAAAATCTCAATGCTTCGACTAGAATCAGATCGACCAGGGAATATCCATTTTGGAAGAAATCGTACGTATGGTTTAGGCGCTAGCGTGTTCACAGACGGACGTTTTCCTTTCAATTGGTTTTTCGGTATCAAAGACCTTGAAAACAGGGTTTCTGGCTACACCACGTGTTAGGGGATTTTTTTCTCAATTTAGCAACTGGTTTTAACCACTTTTTCGTTTTCACGGCCCGGCAATTAATTTTTTTCCGCCGAAAATTGGCCATTTTTTCGTGCAGCATTACATAACTTTCCTATACGTACGTATACGGGAAAGTAAAAGCCACGGAAGTGGCAGACACTACCAACGTGAACAGAACAAAGTTCTATTTAATCCTTGCAGGAAGTCCTTTAGATCATTTCCTAAGGTAATAAAGGGGTAAGGGGTATATTTACAAATGTTAATATCAAGGTAAAATTATTATAAATTCTTTCTATTCAGGACGTTATTTTCTTTCCAAATGCTGTTAATGCCTCTTCGAAAAAGACAACTAGTGGTTAGTTTTCTATTTCCTTGGGTCTGGGTTAGCTATTCCGAATTGCCACATACTCGTGCCAGCTGCCAGAAGTATGCCCAAACTACATTTTTTTCACATTTTCTTAATTTTTTCCGTTACCTAACGGTAGAACGGAAATTTTAGAATATTAAAGAACACTAAAATCTCGTCCTGTATGGCAATTTTGTTTGAAAAATTTGGAGTCGTTTTTAAGAAAATTGCGTTCAAGCGCTACTAAAAATGCGAAATTTGAAGCACTTTTTCACACCGAAAAAAAATTCAAACTTATTCTCGAAAATTCAAAGTTAGCGGTGTATCATGCCACTTTTATAAGTGTAGTATTTTACTCTTCTCACAAGAAATTTAAAGAAAAAATGTGGAGCCTTTTTGAGAAAATTTTGAAAATGTCCGGGGGGGGGCTCATGCAAAGTTCTATGGCACAAGAACATTTGAAGAATGTTTTTCAAAATCTGAGCTTCAACTCAGGCCAGATGGGTAGGGGTTTCTTCAATTTGGAAAAAATCGTACGCATGCTTTAGGCGCGTGTTGTTGACATGCAGCGGACGGACGGACGGACGGACGGACGGACTGACGGACGGACGTTTTGCTTTCAATTGGTTTTTCGGTACCAAGGAGCCATAAAACAGGGATTCTGGCTACACCACGTGTTAGGGGATTTGTTTCGTCTTAATTTAGCATCTGGTTTTATCCACGTATCGTTATCAGAGCCCGGCAATGAATTTATTTTGGTGCCGAAAATCCGCCGTTTTTTCGCGCAGCATTACATAACTTTCCCTATACTTCGTATATTACTCCATATATACGTATGTGTACGGAAAAAAACAACAGATTCACAGTGCTGCATGTGCAAAAACGAACTTTTACCAGTACATTAAAAATAGTATTCTGTGCTGTAATTGAAAATAAAAAGTGTAAAATGCTATATTATGCATTAAAGTTAAAAATACAAGTTTATTTAATAATAAATATCATTGCATTCATTACTTCATCATCCCGGCCCCAAATTAGTGTTTTATTCAGACCCGGTCTCTGAGGCCCACTAAATGCAAACTCGCAAAATCCAAGCTCTGTGCATCGAAGGGTTAAGAGAAAGTAAGAGTACTGAGCTGTAATGCCAATTTCACAAACATTGAGGTATTGCCCAATTTATCAACCCATTTCTCATTGTAAAGATCTCATAAATAAATATTTGTAATAATACTTTTTTTATAATTTGGCTCTTGCTAATTGTTTAAATAATTTGTATAAACTTCACTCTTAAACCAAAATCTTTTCCATTCCTGTTTTCCGAGAATTTTTGTGGTGGCCAATAGTTAGTGGTACGCCTGTATATATTTCATGAATTTCAAACAGAAATTATGTGAAAACTACTAACTTTTATACCTAAAAAAACACCTTTTTTAAAGAGTTGATTCTTTAGAACAGATTTTATTTAAGTCAATAATTTCTATCTTCCATCTTGTAGTTTAGATATAAATTTTCGAAATTTTCAAAAATATGTAGAGTTCAATTGAAATTAGACCAGCACCATTCTTTTAAACATCCCTTCTATCCGTGGGGGGAAAAAATACTTTCCCATGTACATATTTAGTATAGGGAAAGTCATGTAATGCTGCAGAAAATATATTCCGAGATTTTAGTAGAAATACACTTTTTGGTGTACATGAAAATACATGTCCATCAGTCAGTGAACAAAACATGCCAAAACCATAAGTATGATTTCTTCCAAACAGGATATTCCCCAGTTGATTTGGCTCCACTCCAGGCACCGTGATTTTGAAAAACTTTCTTCAAAATATTTTCTTCATGTGAAGCCGCTGGGACATTTTCAAAACTTTCTCAAAAACCAGCCCCAAATTTTTTCTTTAAAATTCTTGTAAGAATAGAGTAAAATACATTTAAGGTGGCATAGTTCTGATTGTAACAATTAACTCTGAATTTTCAAAAATTGAAAAGTTTGTATTTTTGGGGGGTCTTCGTATGACTACAAGATAAAGATTTTTCCTACAAATAAAATTTGTTCTCCTTAGTGAATTCTTTCATTAAGGTCATGTACATTTCTTTGAAAATTTTAGTAGTTTTCATGTGATATTGAGAGCAATATGTGGAATTTAAAAAAATAACAAAAGCAAGATTTTCTCAAAAGCAGCTCCAGTTTTTCTTTAAACTCTCAGTAGTAATAGTGCTAAATGTACTCTATGAGATGACAAAAACCCTATATTGCTCTATTCTTTTGTTTTTTCAATAAGATTTTTTTTACTTGTCTCTCGTGTCATTAATATTTACATTATTGTAGTTACGAGTACATGCAATTTATATAATGTTATATAATATTTCTTGAAAACTTGACCATTTTCAAAGAAAGGCAAAACAAGTTCAAATTTCTGAATTTTTAAGAAATGCTCAAACGCCATTTTCTTTAAAATGGCTTCAAATTCTTTCTTCAAACTTTTCTAACAGATAGTGCTGATTGCACTGCTCAGTATGACAAAGTTTATTTTGGGGGGGGTATTCTTTTTTAAAAAATTACACAAATGCAATTTTTTTTAAATATCTCATATGCCTTTAAAATGCACTCTTTGTGCAATTTGTAAACATCATTGCATTTGTGAGTTGAAGTGCTTCAAATCACTTTTAATTAAGATCTTCGAAAATGCAAAAATTTTCTGTGAACAAGAGCTTCAAATTTTGCATTTACTGTAATGTTTAAATGCCTTCTTTTTTTTTTTTAAATGGCTCCTAGTTGTTCAATGAAAAATACCATTTATGACAAGGTTTTACTCTTCTTTAATATTCTTAAAGTAATATTTCGGTTTTGTTATTAGGAAAAAGAAGAAAAAAATGAGAAAAAATAATAAAATAAATGTACTTAGGGCAGTGATAGATGGTAGCTGGCAAGTGTATGTGGCAAGTCTGAATAGCTAGCCTAGACCATAGAAAATAGGAAACTAATACGGGAAAGTCTGTGTCATTCTGTAGCACACTAGTTTGATATCATATTCTGACTACATATGTTGAAGGAAATAATTTACTATATATAGGAATGAGATGTATCCACCTTTGTATTACCAGGGCCTGACAACAGTAGTTTTTGGCAAAAATTTGCTGTTTTTTCCCATGGCCTTACAATACTGCATAAGCAGTAGCAAGAAAGTAAAAAGTTTTGAAATAAAGTTGAAAATTGTAAAATTTATGTTAAATTATTCTGTTAACCGTTTGATATATTATGTTTTAATAATTGCATCATAATAATGTTAGACATTTCCAATTTTGAAAAAGAAATTGAATTTTCATTGCAGTTTCTTAGTAACGTTTCTTGCAGTCACAGCAAAATATTTGCCACTTTGATTACACCAGTCTGTGTCATTTTTGATGTCTGTAATGTTTTATTTGATTTTTTATGTGTTTTTCACCTTGATTTCAAATCTGCAATCGGTTTTTCTGTATCAGGTCCAGTTTTTTCTCTACAAACCAATACATGTTTTTTGTCATTTGTATTCTTTATTAGATTTAAATACTAGTATGAAATAGTTTTTGTTTGTTTATTTAGACAGATTGTTTTAATTATAAGAGTTTTATAGTATATGTTAAAGAGAATTAAACTTCATCAATTAACATGAATAGAAAATGCAAAAATGACCCAAATGTGTGTGTTGCTATATATGTGGTAAAGTGACATTACCACGGTAAAGATCAAACATTACAGGATTTGTGAAGGCAAGCGATCACACATATTTTGATATGAAATTGGACAATCAGGACAAGAATGTTGCTTCACACACATTCTGCTAGCGTACGTTGAATATCTTAGATGATGGAGCATGGGAATCATCAAAGCATTACACTTTGGTGTATCTATGTTGTGGAGGGAAGGAAAGGATCATTCAACAGATTGCAACTTTTGCATGATGCAATTACAATGTAATTAAAACCCATTGATTGACCCAAAAAAAATTCTGCTCCCACCTCTCCACATAGAGTTAATGAAAAATTTCGTTATAGCAATGAATAAAAAGAATCCAGCTTTTCTTATATAATGAAGACATTTCCTCACATCAGTGAGGCAAAATTGAATACAGATATTTTTGATGGCCCCCAAACTAGAAGATTAATGAATGATCCCGAGTTTGAAAAGACTATGAATGAAATGGAAAGGAAAGCTTGGCTGGATTTCACAGTCACTGTAAAACAATTCTTTGTAAAGGAATGAATTCTCGAGTATGAAGCTATCATTCGAAGTCTCTGGAACTGTTTCAAGAACATGGGAGCTCGCATGAATATAAAGTTGAATTTTCTGATTTCATATCTAAATTATTTTCAAGATAATTGTGGGCATTGTAGTGAGGAACAAGGAGAAAGGTTCCATGAACGATGGAAGAGAAGTATCGAGGTCAGCTGGGACATCAATATGAAGGACTGACTTTTGGTGTTGTCTGAAAAGAGATGAACCTGGAGACCCACATAAACGAAAGGCACTTAAGTCATAATTTTATAAAATGAATTGTTTTATATAAAAAGCTTTAAAATATGATAAAGGAAAGGGGAAATAGCTACATTTATTACAATCACACACATGTATTACTCACAAAGGATGCATCCTGAAAGAAAGTACCTTTTTTTTTTCACAATATATATGATTTTTTAAATATAATTTTGTATTAACAAAGATTGCGCTGAAACTATCTTTATTTTATTCACTTAATACTTATCTTAATGTAATCTACTGTTATTGCCAAGTCTATTATCTAGTTACTGACCCTCTATAAATAAAAAATGTCGTAATGGTAAAAACAGAATGCTTAATAGCCATAGAATCTATAGTGTAAAAACTAGACATGATTGAGCAAAACTAATGTTATTTTCCAGTTCAGTGTGGTCAATTCCTATAAAAACCGTTGCAAAAATGTAAACGTCAAACATTTTTTTTAAAAACCAGTGTTATTTGTGAGTGATTGTGGATATCTAAATGAACTTTGTTTTGTGATATTGTAAAATGTGATAAATGGAATTTTTGATGTTTTGGGTCTCTTTATAGGCAGCAGCATCTTGTTATGTGGAGCTCATTGTGAAGGAAAGCGACAATAATGTGAAGCTCATTGTTTTGGACAGACTTGTTGCCCTTAAAGAGTCACCAGCTCATGAACGAGTGTTGCAAGATCTTGTTATGGACATCCTTAGAGTACTCGCAAGTCCAGACCTTGAAGTGCGAAAGAAGACACTTAATTTGGGTATGTTTTCGTGTTGTTTTTAGAGTTTGAATTCTTGTAGCTTTCTCATAGGGAATATTTGAGAGACTGATTTCACATTTGCATACTCTTCGGTGGCTTTGCATGGAAGAAGATTATAGGTTTTGTGCATTTGCTGCTTATCATCTGCTCTCTCTTAAATTTTTTCTTTATCAGAATAGTCTTTTTTTCCACAGTATTTTACCTCAGCATATCATTGAAATAGTTTGGTCTGTAATTTATGTTGTGAAAATTATTGACTTTTATTTCAATGTGTGTTAATAGCAATGTGTCAGTTCAATTAATTGAGAACTTTTTTGATACAGCATTGGATTTGGTAAGCTCTCGCAATATAGAAGAAATGGTATTGGTACTCCGCAAGGAGGTTGCTAAAACACATAATATAGTGGAACATGAAGACACTGGCAAATATCGTCAGTTGCTTGTACGAACCTTGCATGCTTGCTGTATCAAAGTAAGTGCAGATCTGTTGAATCATAATATACTTCTGTCTCTACCTTGTTACAAATCAGTGAATTATTTTCTACCTATATTCCTCAGTTTCCTGATGTGGCTGCCACTGTAATACCAGTGCTTATAGAGTTTCTTTCTGATACAAATGAATTAGCAGCAACAGATGTTTTGGTATTTGTTCGTGAAGCTATTCAGAAATTTGAATCATTGCGTCCTCTGATAATTGAAGTAAGTATTTTTAATCATTTAGTTCTAGTATTTATTATGGTGTAGTTTAATGTGTCTTTCTGTTTCTAATTTAGGAGTAAGGATTTGTTTTGAAGAAAGTTGCCAAAAAAATCAAACTTTTGCAATTTTTAAAAATTTGAAGTTCTCAATGAAAATCAGACCTGCTTAATTTTTATAAGTGTACTTTGCTCTACATGAGAAAAAAATTTGATCTCATTTTTGAGAAAATAATGAAAATGTCCTTGGGGCTTGGTGTAAAGTACCTCCACAAATTGAAATCCTAAATTCAAGTGTCAAATTCAAGGGCCTGAGACATCAACCTGATTGATTGGGAAATATCAGTTTAGATTTAAAGACTCCCTTTGGATGGAGTTCATTAGTATGTGTTGATTTACATACAATTATTAAAATGATAATTTGAGTTCAGATGTACAATTGAAGGATGTATTATTGGCTTTATTTATGTTTACTTATTGCAAATTGTGAAAAGATAAATCACTAGTGGTGCAAAAATTGCACATGCTTTCTCTCCCTTAATAATGCTTACCTAATACTATTCATGCCACAATTTGCCTCCAAATGAACACTTTTCAATCATCATTATTTTGTAAAACTCAAATTAAAAAAAAATTGTACATGAGATTATTTCAAGATCTATCTTCTAGGACAGGTTGTATTTAAGGGGAAAAAAATCTCTATCTTTAATAATTAGTTGAAGGAAGACACTCAAAAAATGTTTAACTTAAGCAGTTTTTGAAAATTAGGATGGATATTTATGAGAAGTCATTCTCTTAAACATTCTTCACATACAAAGTTTAATCAAAAACACTGGGAGCTGTTTTTTTGAACATTTTGAAACTGACCCAGGGACTTCTTGTAAAGTATTCCCCAGAATTAAAATTGGTTCAAAATTCAAGGGGCCATGATATCAGCCAGATGTCATTCGATTTTCGATTTTTTGGTGTCAAGGACCCAACATGGATTTTGGCTAAACCAAGTGTTGGAGGATTCTTTTTTCTAAATTTAACAACTAGATTTATCCACTTTTCGTTGCGAAGGCCCTGTAATAAGAGTTGTTCTGCTGAAAATTCGTCATTTTTCCATGCAGTTCATAACTTTTTCTCTACTCTGTAAGCAGTAGTGAGGAAGTAAGAATTCTTAAACAATTTTTCCATACAATGATTCTCTAGATTGTTTTGCAACTTAAAATTTTCAGTATATTTTCATTATTTTTATTTAAGTATTTGAAACTAATTGTGTGTGTGTGGTGTAATTGTAGCGATTGCTTGATGCCTTCCCTACAATAAAATCTGTAAAAGTGCATCGAGCTGCTTTGTGGATTTTGGGTGAATATGCTGCAACTACAGAAGACATACAAGCTGTAATGAATCAAGTTCGTCAGACTCTCGGAGAGGTGAGATAGCTTTTGCTAAAACAGTATTTTCTACTTGTAACATTGTTCTCCCCGAAGTTTATCACAGTAATACATTTTTATCATATTCATCACATCACGGGAAAGGTTCCCTTCTTCAATACTTTTATCATAAAGTTAGTGTGATGAGTGTTGTTTACATTTGAAATTTGTTCAAATGAAGAACTTGGGGCAATAACAAAATAAGCTACACCAACCTCAGCAAATTTCCTACTATTCGAAAATGTTAAGATCTCAGTTTTTGTGGAAATGTAACTTATCTTGTTGCATTACAAGTCTTGATCTTGTTTATGAAGAGCTTTTGGCAGTAACAAAAATGAGATTCATTTACACCAAAATCAAGATATTAATATTTACAAATAGCTGAAGACTTGCTGTGGGTAATGTGGCATACCTTGTTACTGTCCCTAACCTTTCAAATTATAAAATGGAGGAAGAGAGTGGTTGTAGTTTGGCAAGGTACTTTTTGATGTCACATTTGCATTTGCTTTAATATTTTTACATATTTCAATGCTAATGTAATTTATTTGTTTTAGTATATTGAATATTTCAGTAATGGAGTTGTAATAGAGAGCATGGAAAACTCAAACATTCCATTTCATTTCGTGTTACATATTTGCACATTATGAATGTGTTCATAGTGATGAATCGCAGATACTTTGTTACATTTTCATTGAATTAGTAGCTGCTGTTGGATTATCAATTTGATGGGAGCTGTTAAATATGTCTGAAAAGCAGGGAAAACAATCTAGAGCTATTAATGTAAATTCTAAAGTAAAGAAATAGTTTTAGAACATGAAGATGGGCAAAATATTTGGCATCTTTTGAAGAAGAAGAAAATTTCTATGTATTTGTTTTATTGTTGCATGACCCTTTTAAGACATCTTGAGCAAATATCCTTCTCTAAATGAGTATGTGAATATAGAAAAGGATAGAATCACCAGGAAAAGAAACTGTAAAATCTTCTAGACTTGGTGTTAAAATGAATTTTTGATGTACCAGCATTATAAACAATGTATGTTGTCACAAGAAATCATTCATAAAAGGGCTTTTTGTGGCAAAAAGGATTGTGTCCTCACACTTTCAACCAGTCACAGCAGGAGAATAGTGGGGAGGTAGCGGTAAACGGAACAGCTGCACATCATTTTCTCACATCGAATTCCCGAGGCATAAGAAAGTTGTTTTGCAAAATTGAGTTTGATTCTCTTATAAATTTATAATGTTGGTATACAAAAAAATAGCGTATGCAACTCATTTATAATGTTGCTTCATTGCAAATTTGAAAACTTGCTCCTAATATTGCCCATATTCAAAACATGTACTCTTGCAATGAAGCTTAACATTACAAACTAATTGCCTAAACTACTATTAAAGCCTGTAACTAATGTTATTATGCATTTAAATTTTTTGTAGCAAATTATTATTGTTTGATATGTCTATCCTGAAGTTGGCACATGAGTTGCTTTTGTTTTTCATTTATTTGAATTGAACCCGTCATTTTCGTCTAGTAGTGTATTTTTAGGTCTGTTTTCAATATTTGTAAATCTTTTGGTACATGTCACAACTTTGAGAGAATTTGTTTGTAACACTGTTGTGATAATTTGTGTGAGGAATTTGTTTTATTCTTCCTCTTCTAGAATTTTTGAAAATCAAAATAAATTTCCTAGAAAATGGTTAACAAGGTCTTGTCAGGATTTACTGGAAATTTCCTAAATATTTTCATTAACATTCAAGGCATTATATATTTCAGCTATTTTTATGTGTACATACAGGGTGAGTCACGTAACTTTAGCACCTCCTGTAACTTTTGAACGGTTAAAGTTATTGCAATGCAGTTTTCACGGAAGTGCATGAGGGGAAGGGGCTAATAGATACGTGCATTAATTTCTATTTTGTCACTTGTATTTTACGAGATTTTTTTAGCTAACTTTGATTTTTCAAATGGAACTATACATATTTTTTCAGTCCACCATGACGAGCGTAAAAAGACGAATCCAGTGATGCACATATTGTCATATGTTAGCTAACCTTTTTTTTGATTAATTTTGAGTTTTGCGACTGGGGTTTAACGGACATTTTGAATAGTCCACCACACAAGGTCACGCAGTGATCCACCAGCAACGCGCGCCCGGGCAAGGGAAGGGAGATTTGAAGATACGAAACATATTCCAAATATTCACAAAACCATTGCAGTTTTTTCCTGAATTGTGCTTTCCATCCTTCCGCATTTTCAGATTTTCGACTTTCTTTGATTGAAGGAATTAAAGTATGGAAAATAAGGATTTGTCATAAATTTGTATCGTAATAAAATTGTTTATAACTTCAACTCCATTTAATGGGGTTTCATAAGATACGTATTAATGGGATCTTGAAACAAAGCACAATAAGAATAAATAATTAAAACTGTACAAAAAATATTGCGTATTTTGAGCAAACAATTTCAATGTTAATAAGAATATAATAATAACTTAGGGATAGAAATAATCTTATTTCAATAAATACCACTTAAGACAAATCCATATTTTCAATGCCTAAGAAACACAAAATATCTGAAAATGGATCAGGATGGAAAGGAGAGTTCAGGAAAAAATGCAACAGTTTTGTGAATATTTTTCGTATCCTCAAGTACTAAAATCCCTTCCCTTTCCCGACCCCACGTTTGCTGGGGGAGCGCTGCGTGACCTTGTGGGGCTGACGGTTACAATGAAAATATCCGTTAAACACTAGTCGCAAAAAAATCACAATTACTCAAAAAAATGCTTATCTAACATATGACAATATTTATATCTTTGGATTCGTCTTTTTACGCTTGTCATGATAGAATGAAAAAATATGTATAGTCCCATTTGAAAAAACAAAGTTACCACAAATATCTCATAAAATACAAGTGATAAAAGAGAAATCAATACACATATCAATTAGCCCCATTCCCTCATTCACTTCCATGAAAACTGCATTGCAATATCTTCAACCGTTCAAAAGTTACAGGAGGTGCTAAAGTTACGTGACTCACTCTGTATATATGGAAATGACTTTTCTAGAAAGTTCTTGTTGATTTTAACGCCCCTATTTGAATGAAATAGAAGAGAGAAAGTAGTGCTAAGAGAATAGTTAACGGATGAGGAGATAAGTTTGTTTTGGGGCTTATATACCACTGATGAATGGAGGCTGTTAACAGGTTCCTCTGGTGGACGATGAACTTAGGAGGGCTGCTGGGGACCGCCCAGAGGAGGAGCCTGGGGTTCAGGTCCCTGTGCAGAAGCTGGTCACTTCAGATGGCACTTATGCGACCCAGTCTGCCTTTAACACCACATGGCAAGTATTTCACTATTTATTGAAAAAATGTAAATACAGTAATAAGGTTTGTCACTAAATGACTTTCACAATTGTGAAGGATGTAGGTGTCAATGCTTGAGTCATGCAAAAAATTATAAAAGTGAGAAGAAAAAAGTATTCCTACTCTTTAAATGTTCCCAGAAGTTCATTTGGAAAATCAGTTAAGATGTTTAGAAAGAAACATGAAGAAAAGTCTTCACTAAGTAGAGGACAGTTACACAATTTTAGTAATCTCTTATAGTCTCATAAAAATTAAATTGAATTAGACCTTAGACCTAAACTTAATTCAGACAAACCAGTATTGGTCTGTGTACAGCTGAAAATGGAAAGTCACATTTCAGACATTTCATATATTAAAGAAGTTTAAGCTTCTAATGTGTTCTTGAACAGTATCAAAATTAAAATAAGTATACTTAAATTCAGTTATGTTGAAATTTTGCTTTGCGTAAGTCATAAGAACCTGTTTTTGATGTTTGTTGATGTATTTTTCTGGTTAACTCATATTTGCTTCTTACTAATTTCTGTACTAATTTACAATACGCTAGTAGACAATTGCTAATGCACTAATAGATGGAGTCAATTCAAATCTTCTAAAACTGCTTAAGTGCTGTATGCATGTGGTAAAGTTGGAGGTTGAGGACCGTAAAGCAAAAGGTGGTTGGTCCGCACTGGAGCCAATGGGGCATCTTCAATCTCATGGTTTTGCTTCTAGAGAAAAAAATTTAACCAGCCTGTACTGTATTTTATTTATCCTGTACTATACTACATTTAACTATCCTGTACTGTACTTTATTTATTTCAATAAATTATATTGCTCCCAATTTGTCATAAAACGTCGAAAATCAACCATTCACTTTAATTTTTTTATTGATGTAAAGATTATACAATACATTTTCAGGCATTAACCAGTAATATTACGAGTATTTGAAAAAATAGGTTTTTCAGTATGGCAGCCATTTAATGACGTCTTATCAGTATGGCATTGCATTTATTTATCAAAATGGATCACGGGGAGGCATAAAAACGTACCACCATACTTGTACCTATGATACATACATACATGGATTAATGACAAATTTGAACCAGTATGGCGGCTATTTAGAGACGCCGCAACGGGATGGCATGGTCATAATCGGCAATAAAAAAGATTTTTCTACCATAAGACCACAAAATTAGCTTTGAGCTCTTAATCCAAGCAGGCATAAAAAATGACACTTTCAATTCAGTATGGCAGACAGTTCGAGACGCTGCTTCGGTATGACATGCAACTCCTTCACACTTTGGCTACCTAATGAACAATATACAACTAGAATTAGCTGTGTACTCATTCCCCAATGGCCGATATTTTTTCGACATTTAAAAAATTGCGCAGCACAACGCCAACATCTACAGGCCGCCATACTTGCTTTTCCTTGTTCCTCATAACTCTGGCTAACTTGTCAAAAAGTTTTAGCTTTGAGCTTATTATACGTCGATTTTCTTACTGGCTCCTGGTCTATAATTTAAAAAAAAAATTAAATTATGTTTAATCGATTAAGACGGTTCTATCAAAGCTAAAAATCGTATTCTTAAAAAATCATAATTACTTTCTGCTCTAATTTCCAACAAGAGTACATTTTATATTTCTAATTTCAAATCATTGAAAACTATTTATTCTTAATCGTTCACAGTGTTTAAAAAAGATGAATCTCTTTGCGTTCCTTTTAACAAGACTCATAATGTCATGATTGATTGTAAAATTTGTATTTTTGGGGGTTTTGGCATGAAGGGTTTGCTCATTGTTCTCTCTTATTTAGCTTGATAATGAGAAACTAGTAGTGCTACAATAGCACATACTTTCCCGTATTATTGGACGCAGCTACGTATAATTGAAATGTTGCACTTTCTGCCCTACTAACATCTTAGCTATTATTTGAAAACGTCCAATTCAACCAAGAAGCGATCAACCACGGTGTAAGATACATAGGTGTGTTAACTAGCCAACTTTGGGGCAAATTTTCTGAAGCCAGTTTGAGGCTAGTTTCTCGCTTGTCCGTACGATCGGTTTGGGTCGCGTTATAAGATATACATTTTAAACTGTGGCTGTTGCACATTACACGACCTATCAGCTTTGTCCAAATGAGACCCAAAGATCGCAGCACTTATATGCGAGAACTGTGAGAACTAGCCTCACATAAGCTTCAGTTTTAGACTGGGAGTGAACACACCTATATATTTTGCACAGTGCGAACAACTTTGTTTCCATCGCAGTGTTGTCAAAAATATGTGAATTCTACAACTGCATAAAAATATAACACAAAAGTTTTGTAAAGTTGTATTGGAAAAAGAAGTCTGATATTATAAAGTTGTATCAAGTCACAACAATGAGACGTAATTCACAGAAATTCGCGACAGCTGAACGGAATTCAATTGTTACGTTCCCTGCATTGTCGATACTCTCTTAAAGAGCTAGCAATTTTTATTTCCAATATTTGAACAGAAATAATTTCTTTAAAGATTTATGTGCAATTATATTATAAAAGGTCGAATGTAAGAAACGAACAAAGAAATAATATACAAAATTGCAAATTTTAATTTACGACGCATCTAGCTGCTCGAAGCGCAGTAAATTTACAGCGGGCTATTATATTTGTCACAAAATTATAGAAAAACCACTAGTATTTTGAAAAAATGAAGCATGACCTTATTTGAAGATGCAGTTTTGATAAGTACATTTAACAGAGAAAAAATTGTATTTTTAAAATTGTAGTTGTAAGAAAACGACGAAAACGAAGTGCAGTCAATTCCGAGCGCGCTATTACGTTTGTCAGGAAATTATAGAAAAACTACTCATATTTTCAAAAAATTCAACATGACCTTATTTGAAGATGTGTTTGTGATGAGCATAATTCATTAAGAAAAACAATCGTATCTTCACAATTGTAGTTGTAGAAAGATGCCGAAAATTTTTTAATTTTTTAAAATTTATGCAAAATCAGGTATTTCAACTAACATGAAACCTGCACCATTCTCTTAAGCTTCCTTTATGCTATCTCAGGTCTCAATTTAATAAAAAAAAACGTGCGATTTTTAAGAAAAAATGGTTTTAAGAAAATAAAAATTGTTTGACCCACTCTTTCGAAAAAAAATACTTATGTTTTTTAAAAATTGAACATAATCTTAATTGAAGACCTGTTTTTTATGGACACATTTCATTAAAAAAAATTGTATCTTCATAATTGTAGTTGTAGGAAGATGCCGAAAAAACATTGGATTTTTTCAATTTTCGAGAAATCAGACTTTTCAACCAACATGATCCCTGCGCCATCCTCTTAAATGACCATTAGACTATCCAACAACAAAATTTAGTCATTGTTGGCGCCATTTTTTTGAAAGTTTTGAAAATGTCCCAGGCATTTATACTCCCAAACGATCGGGGAGTATCAATTTTGGAGAAAATCGGCTGAACGGTTTAGTCGCTAGCGTTGTTCACGGACGGACAGACGTTTTGCTTTCAATTGTTTTTTCGGTATCAAGGACCCACAAGATAGGGATTGTGGCAGCATCACGTGTTAGGAGATTTTTTTCTTAATTTAGCAACTGGATTTATCCATTTTTGGTTACCAGGGCTCTGTAATAAGAGTTTTTCTGCCGAAAATCCTCCGTTTATTCGCAAAGCACTACATAACTTTCCCTATACTATACGTATGTATAGTATACGGGAAAGTAAAAATGGTCACAAGTATATGTGCTGACAAACATGACCATTCTTGGCCTATGTTTCATTTTAACTTTCCCACAGTATAAAACGTACGTATTTACGGAGTAAAATACGTAGTATAGGGAAAGTTATGTAATGCTGCGTGAAAATTCTGCGTATTTTCGACAGAAAAACCTATTACAGGGCCCTGGTAACGAAAAAGTGGATAAATCCAGTTCCTAAATTCAGAAAATGAAATTCCTCTAAGCACATGATGCAGCCAAAATCCATGTTTTATGGCTCCTTGATACCGAAAAATCGTTTGATGGCAAAACTTCCGCCCGCCCCCCCTCCCCCACTTAAAATATCGGTTTCAAATTCAAGGGGTCACGACATTAGCCAGATTAATCGGGAAATATCAATTTTGGAGAAATTCTGCTGAACGGTTTAGTCGCTAGCGTTGTTGACAGACGGACTGACAGACGTTTTGCCGTCAATCGATTTTTCGTTATCAAGGAGCCTTAAAACATAGATTCTGGCTGCTCTACACGTTAGAGTATTTTTTTCTCTTAATTTTACAACTGGATTTATTTACGTTTTCGTTACCAAGGCCCTGTAATAGTTTTTCTGCCGAAAATTCGCCGTTTTAATGCGCAGCATTTCATTACTATATGTTTTTGAGAAGTTCCTTCCTAAGCGCGAGAAAGTAAAAAATAAAAATATGTGCAGTGCACAGGATAGAAACAGTGAAATGCAGCCCTTGAAGTATTAATTATATTTTGGAAAGCTCTTCAAATTGATTGTATCTCATTTTGAGAAAGTGTGTTTTAAATTTTGAACGAAGTTGAAAATCTGGTCCTATTCCCTGGTTTAATTCTAAAATAAATACATGCCAACGTTGAATCAAAGATAAAAATATTTGCTTGTAAAGAATGTCGAAATTTTGATTTATAAATTATTGATACATTATTTAATCTTTCAATCATTATTTTGCAAATTCAACTTTTGCATAATTTTCTCTGCCCTTCGGTATGTAGTAGACGCCAATAGTCGGGGGTTGTAAAGAAGATAAAATCACTAATCAAGCTTTAAAATGCCACTGGGCGGAAAACCTATATGAACAAGTCACTGGAAGTGCATTAAACAAAATAATTTTAATAAGTAAAAGGGAGCAAAGAAGTTCCAACAAGTTGTTGGACTGCAGACATGCTTGTCTGTCATCCTTGATTGAACAGGAAAAGTCCACTAATCATGGGAATGAATCAAAGTCCACTAGACTTGGTGGGTTCATGGGCTTGTTTCTTTTCTGTAATAAAATATTTTTAAACATGATGAACCCACTAATTCACAAAACACATAGAAGTATTTTTGACGATGTGACGTAGTAAATATATCCAGTTCAAAACTCAAATCAGAAAAACCAAATAACTGAAAATGGAAACTTTTTGACTTCATGTGTTTCACTTGTAATGGGATGATATAGAAAATTCCTTCGTCTAACATGTACGCTGTTAGAATCAATATTTTGTTGGGCCCTTGACACGGAAAAATCGATTGATGGCGAAACGTGTCTGTCCTTCCCCTCGAAAAAAAACTTATTTTTTGGATGGCTTCGAAACATATTAGTAAGCATGTTCTGTGCCAATATACATTTAGTTAAAAATGGTTTCTGATCCATTGTCACATCTTGAC
Organism: Acheta domesticus; assembly: GCA_031308135.1. Taxonomy (NCBI): domain Eukaryota; kingdom Metazoa; phylum Arthropoda; class Insecta; order Orthoptera; family Gryllidae; genus Acheta; species Acheta domesticus. Next base: position 132,027,440 of record JAHLJT010002406.1, read on the forward strand.
CGTATCCAAAGAGTTTTTTTAAGAATCACGTGTGTGTTATGGTGTTTGCAGCATTAGCAAGAAAGGGGAGACAAGGCCTCCTCTTCGTCAGTATCTGCTGGACGGCGACTTCTTTATCGCCGCAGCCCTGGGCACCACTCTGGCCAAGTTGGCTCTGCGTTATTCCGAACTGGAGCGCGATTCCCTCAAACGCAACCGCTTTTCGGCGGAGGCCATGCTGGTGCTGGCGTCGATGTTGCACCTCGGGAAATCCGGTGAGTGACTTCGCGAATGGTCAGCGAAACGGACACCAAAAGGTCTTTCGACTGCCCTACAGTGTGTCGCTTGGACTATCATAACCTGAGCAAGAGATTCGAGTAGCGTTGCCCCAGAAGTTGTGAAGGTCGGCCGCATCTTTCAACCATGCAATCTCACGACAGAAACTCCTTAATTTTAGAGTCGTATTCCATGACCATCAGTAGTTGATAGTTAATATTTTTCTAGTACACTCCAAACGATAAGTTGACGGCCAAGCGAAGTTCTTGGCTGTTGTAAGCAATGTTGAAACGACACATGACAGTATGTGATTAACATCCAGGATGCTTTTCTCTATAGCTATAAAGTAGCTAAAACGGCCGTACCTTACACGCGGTTCGGAGCATCCGCCCTAGCGAAGAGCGGTTGCCGCCGCAGCCGCCTTCGCTGATCGATGCGTTATACTGCGATTTTTGTAGGAAGAGCTCTGAAGATAACTCAAATCCCATCTTCGCGATGGAATATGTCACGGCATTTCGCGTCTTTTCTCGGTCTTGCCGGTAGAAGTCGCATGATCGCAAGCACTGCTTCATACGGTTGCGATCGTGCGAAATCTAGCGGAACGACTGTGAATGATACGAAATGCCGTGACATATTCCATCGCGAAGATGGGATTTGAGTTATCTTGAGAGCTCTTCCTACAAAAATCGCAGTATAGTTGACGCGAAGCGTGCCCCGCTGGCGTAGCGAAGCGGCGTTTAATAGGGATGCCACATCGATGCCGATGTTTGAATAAAAATGTCTGTTTTGAAGTCTAAATTTTTTTAACATCGACATTTTGTGCTCGATATTTTTAACTTTTCGATAATTGTTCGTGTATGAAAAATTCTCATAATCACAGTTTTTTTTAAGTAAAAATGTAAAATACGGTACCACTGTTTATGTGTTCGAGCCACTCGAACGCGGATTGAACTACCTTAATCGGGACTATCCCGCGCCGGATGATCCTGGGGCACTGGTATTTCTTTCGTCTTTGCTTGAAGAGTCGTTTTTAAACTATTTCAGTTAAATTTTAATTATAAATGAATATACGCAACCATCGGTGTCTGGCAACATGGACGTTTTGCTGTTGATGTCGCATGAGTAGCGTGTGTGCGAGCGTGTGCGTTTGCGGGTGGCGCAGGGCTGCCGGCGAAGGCGATGACCAACGACGACGCGGACCGCCTGTGGCTGTGTCTGCGCGTGCTGAGCGAGCGCGCGCCGCCCGTCGCCACCGTCTTCATCGAGAGCAGCCGGCGCGCGCTGTCGCTGATGCTGGCCGCCAAGGCGGAGGAGGAGGCGAGCAGCCAGAAGGCCAAGGAGAAGCCCGGCGCCGTGGTGCAGCCCGACGACCCCGTGCAGTTCCTGCAGCTGTGGAGCACGCGCGACCCGGCGGGCAACGAGAACGTGTTCGACCTGGCGCTGAGCCAGGCGGTGGCCGGCGGGCCGCGCGCGGGGCCCGGGGCGGGCGCTGGCCCGGCCGCCGGCGCCGGAGGGCGTGCAGGCGGGGTGGCCGCCGCCGCGGGCGACCCCGCGCTCGTCAGCCGCCTCAACAAGGTGAGTCGCATCTCCCGCCTCCCCCTCCATTGTGTCCACGCAGTTACCCATTGCATGCTCAGGGGACAACAGTGAAGGCGGGAAATGGGTATGGAATTTTTATTGTAGGTGCGTTTTCAGGACAAACTTGTAAGAAGTCAAGTTGATATTTTACTGCCTTAGGGTCGTTTCGAGAAAGGGTCCTGTGATCTAAAGTGAAATCTGTCTTTTATTCCGTTCATTCATTGAGAATTTTGTAAATGAATTAATTTACTTGCGGAGGTTCATGATTAAACCATTTAATTGCAAGAAACGTCATTAAAAATTACTCTCAGCATTTTTTAAAGTTTGTATTAGTGGGACATAATCTTAGAGTTTTTTTTAATGAATTTAATTTCCAATTTTCATGTGGAGGGTTCTTACATCTTGTAACATTTTTTGTGAATGTAAGCATGTCATTGCCAATGTTATGTCCTTGCACAAATACAAGCTTACTGAAACTCTCAGGGACTGTGTTCCAAGCTCTTGCCTAAATGCTTAAAAGAAAAGGTTGAAAAAACTCTTTCAAAGCACTTGAATGCGTGGCTTTATTTTGGAGATGTCTGATGTCTGTCATTATCCCAAATTGATATAAAATATTTTTGCCTCTATTGAGGCAAAAGAATCATGATTGAAATACAAAATTTATATTTAAACATATCAATTGGGAATAAAGTTAAATATTTTGCATCAAAAGAATGGTGATTCCAGGATCACATTTACCTAAGTACATCAACTACTCTGACATTACTTGAATTAACTTCCTACAGTAGATATTTGAGCTGTCTTAGAGACATCCTAGGCACAGTTGCCAATGTTTGAGTCATAATACTGTGACCTTCCTCAGGGCAAAATGCCGCCTGAGGGAGGTCATAGTATGATGGCTGAAACATTGGCAACTGTGTGTAGGAGGCAGCATCTCCCAAACAGCCAAGAATGTATTGACTCCAGCTGCTGAAGATTAAGCCATGCTTTCTTTCAACTTGCCAAGTTTTAGGTCAGGTTAGAAACTAATAGCATTTTTCATTCGCCGCACTGGTGCGCATCCAGTGCAGCTTTTGTATTCCATTTTACTGCTAGGGCACACCAGTGCGAAGAAACCCATGTTCCATTCGCACAATGTGCACTGGGGGCGCCCTAACTCTGTGCCCTAACCTGCACTGACGAGGTCGTCAATGCAGTCCATTGCAACGGGACATTTTGAGATTAGATACGGAAGTTATGAATGTTGATTGGGATTCGTGGTGAAATTGTGAATGCTGTAGAGGATCTTCTGGCATTTCGAATGATGGGGTATATCATGTTTTACAAGAAAAGTCTTAAAATAATTTTTGTGACTTCCACGAAGTTTCAAAAACCATTTTGTGTTTTTAGAAAATTCAACCTTGAATAACTTTATTTCAACCAATCCAGTGCTATTTAATGATCAAAGTGAAGGTATGTTTCCATTTCGAAAGGCTAATAAAGTAAAAATAAAAATAGTGACTAATGCCCTCACAAAATCATTCAAATACATTATGTGCCAAGAAATGTTTCTTGCACAGGCCTACATGCCTTTTGGTTCAAAATCTAGTGTACTGGCTAATCTCGAGAAATGAAATTTCGACAGATATGTGTATCAAGTTTTTGGTAGTTTTTAAATAAAGAAACACATGTTAATTATGAATTAAGGAGTAAAGAATTACCAAAAGATTTTGTACCAGATATGTTAAAATAATAATAATAATTATTATTATTATTATTATTATTATTATTATTATTATCATCAAACAATTATAACAACGAACACGAATGGATCAGAATCATAAATGACAAGTTATCATTAGAGACCGGATTTTTATGTAATTACATATTTTTCGTCCATCTACTTACCGTTCTTAAAATTTTAATCTTGACGAATTGTCGCCGTCCTAACACAATATTAGATTTTTTCGTTTCATATTTTTACGTATTTGGTACTATATTACATATTTTACATATTTCGCTATTTTCTCAACATGTTTTTTTTATCAATTTTCATAAGGCCCCTACACACGTACCAATTTGTCGGGCCGACTGGCCAGTCGACCCAACAAATTGTATCGTGTGGAGGCCAGTCGTCCAACAGAAAATTTGGTCGGGCGGTTGGTCGGCTCCGACACCCGACAGCCGATTCCCCCACCACACAGCCCGACAAATTGTGGCGTGTGTAGCGTGGTTGGGCCAACTGCCGACGACAGCGCTTAAGTTTTTACTAATTTCCGCAGATTTCGCCATGCGAATCCACATGCTCCATCGTGCTCGTCCAACACCCCTTGAATAAAGATCTATAACTAGGGGATGTTGAAATCTAGAGGATGTTGGATCGACAGAGAGTATTTGATGCCCATATGATGGATATCCATGGCCCGATGCCATGGTGCCCGGTTCTCGGTCACTTCTATTGCGTCCTTTTCTTGCGCTGCTTGCGTTCTGCTGTGGTTCTGCTTCCAGTTCGCTTATTTTTTCGTTGTTGGTTATTTTTGTTGTTATTTCAGTTTCGATATTTTATTTCATACGTCATAGTTTTGTTAATTCGTGTTTACATTTTTCTTTATTGTTAAACTAGGTTATGTTAGGGTAGTTTTTTTTCGCTGTAAGTTATTTTCAGTAAGTTTTTGTTGAAATTTCGGAAGTTATATAAATTATTTCATTTGTAATAATAGTTTTGTTAATTAGTGTTTTAATTTTTTTCTTTGGTTAAGGTAACATTTGTATATTTTTTTCAAGATTCTCTTTTTAGTAAATTAATTCGTTCGTATTTTAGCTTTTGAACTAGGTTAGGTTAACCCTTTCGCTGCTAACGACGCCTATAGGCGTCCGGATTTTTCGTGCCCCGTGTGCTAACGCCGCCTTTAGGCGTCCGCCCGGAGTCGCTTCTGCTGTGCTAATGACGCCTATAGGCGTCTTGTACTTCGCGCGGCTGTCTTTCGCTTTCTTCTGAATGGCTGAGGGCCTGAAGGACATGTGGCAATACATGTTCGTTTTGTAAGGGTTTGAACTTTAGTTTGAACCCTCCTAGTGACTGCTGCTGTGGATATTCTCCTTGCTACGAGTTGAAATGTTTGTAAACTGATCGAGTGCAGTGCGGCGGTCCTCGTCACCCGTGAGGGGTTGGCGCGCAGCTTGAAGGAGGCCCTTCCCTAATGACCCTAATAAAACTTTCTCCAGGGTTTTCGGGTACGATGTACCACCGTTACTTTGTGTTAATATTTCTTGCTAAAAGTTTTTTGTTTATATTCATAACTATTCGAATACCGACTTCTTTTGTGAAGAAAACAAGGCTCAATGAAAGATGTTCAATTTTGGCTTTTTTGTTTTTCACGGAGTCGTTAATACCTTTCATTGTTAAAGAAAGTATGAAATTTTATCTAAATGCGCTGCGAGTTACTGAAAAATATCACCCGCGACTTGCAAAAATGGAGTGATACGTCTTCTAATGAAATGCATGTTTTCTTTTGGTATGTTTATTCATGCCGAGAATTTAAAAAATCCTCAGTAAACGAATATTCAACGCCTATTTTCGGGGCGATAATGTCTCGAGATATGTTTTTGCTTACACTGAGAATACTTCATTCCAGTAACAATGTAGAGCGTTGCGGCAATCGCGTTTTCAAAATAAGATATGTCAGTGCCATTTGCCGAAGCTTAGCAAATTCATTCTCTCCGTTCGGGAAGTTGTACGTCGATGAAAGCCTAATTTTGTTCAAGGGACGGCTGTTTTTCGTACAGAATAATCTTTTAAAACGAATCAAGTTTGGAATCATACTCTTAGTGCTGTGTGATTGTGAAAAGGAAATGAATCTCGATTATTATTCGCCGTGAGTTCCTATACTTTTGTGAAGAATGTAATGTGGATTTGAGTGTTACGCCATGTTTTGAAGTGTAACACCACAAATGAATTTCTAAATTCCCAATAATATTAAAACATTCAAAAAGTGTTTATGAGGCCCTCGTGTTACACTATTTTAAAATGTAATTCAAGGAAAAAATTGTCACATATTTCCAAAGCATATTTTATATGAAAGCATATCACATATTTTAAAACGAAAACAATTTTAAAATTTAAAAACAAAACACAAAAATTTATATTTTTATGAACGCCAGTATCGACCCAAGGTCCATATCAAAAACAAGGATAGGACATATATGCGAGTTTGTCTTGTGGGGCTACCTACACCCTGCCAGTGCGCGCCCTTCGGAACCAGGGAAAGGCGCCGCACACAGCGGTCGCCGGCCGCCGCGGTGCGTCAGCACGGGGCGGCGAAACCCTGGGTGGGGTCCGTAGCAGCGAAAAGGTTAATAGGAACCATGGAAAACCCACAGGAAATGGGTATTATTGCGGAACGGCTACAGCTGCAGGAAAAAAATCGCAATAGGAGCACACCACAATAGTCGACACAAACGACGCGAGGACACTCGCTACTCACACAGAGCTACTTTCCTCGCGACAACTTGGAGCACGACTGATAAATCGGGTTCTTGGTTGGACCGTGTGTAGCAAAGCGTACAATCTGGTTGGCCCGACGGTCGGCCCGACAAATTGGTACGTGTGTAGGGGCCTTTACACATTTATGAAAAGTATTTTCAAAAAATTCAGCACATTTTCTCACATTTTTATTGCGTGCTACTGCGTACTCTACTCGAGGTACGCTTCGTGAAGACGCGGTCGAATATTCTCACAGTCCAACGTGCCTGCTTCAGTTATCTCAGTGGCGGGAAGTGCGCGTCAGCGATAGATCATTCTCACCTTTAGGTTTGAAAAGTATCATTGACGCCGCGTTTGGTGACCTTTAACCTCAATTTCCAAGAAACTGTAGATCGCCGCCCTGTAACACTTCGATGAGAATATTCCATGCCGCAGTGATTGTTTCTTGGTCGTAGATTTCGCCACTTTGTACGATGGCTTCTATTTCGTCTAGTCTGGCTACTAAACTACATTCCTGGATAACAATTTGTCAAGGTTTCACTACTGATGGGAAAAGTTTATGGTGCAGGTAGGCATCAATATTTGTATTCCAAATAATTTTTAAAAAATTTGCATTGTTTTTAAAATTTGTATAGGCATTTTTTTATAAATGTAAGTTTGTGGTATGTAAATGAGTTTTATAATTAGAGTATTTTAATATTACATGTTATGTCCGATTTCACATATTTATTACATATTCTTACAGTTTTCATTACATATTTATGTACATTTTTTGACGTTTCATCCTACATATTTTTCCAGTCTCTAGTTATTATCCTTGTTCATGGGAAAGATTTGGAGAGCCACTCTGCATGTCAGCAGTTCTCTGCTACTTTCCTCCATGGTCACTGTTTTGTAAAAAAGGCTAAAAAAATAGACACTTTCTGAGCCCAAATATTAGAGGTGCATGTTATCTCAGTCTGCTCTTAGACAGTGCAGTACTCTTAACATTCTCGAGAGGTAGGTTCCCAAAAAGCATCGCGAATGTCAAATCTGCGAATGTTGTGTCTATCATTTAATGAAGAAAGATGGGTTAGGTTCCTGGATATCGGAAAGGTTGAAAATTATAGTAGTTTTCGCACAGTATTGCCTCTTAATATGTGCAATTTAACCCATATGATCCCACTGTTCCATTTTTGGAACATTTTTGCTTTTATATCAGAAACTTCATTATTCGCTCTCTTTTCCCTGCTAGTTCCCTTAACTATTGAGAGGAAGGATTAGTTGTTTGGTTTACATGCTCACATTTCAAGAAATCTCAGTGACGAGGAAGAATAATAGATTAAAAATACGCCTATTTGCTGAGAAGGTGTCTGAAAAGAAAGAGTAAGTATGTAATTACAGTGATGTATTTGCATATCAGTATTCGTAAACTTTGAAGAAAACATGTATTTTAATGAAGAACCTACCGTCCTATCATTTGACTGAAACCTACCCCAGAAATTATGTAATAAAGTTTGATGTTCCATTTTTGGAACAGTGGGTTCGAATGGCCTGCATGTTTTATTTTGCCTTTTTAGCCTAATTGTTGGCAAGGTCATTAGCATTCTGAAAGAAGAAGACTATTATTGTACGCAGAAGTTTATATTTCTTCTCCAGAGAATCATTTCCTTTCTGAGGTGGATTCGGTGGGGGGGGGATGAAGATCGAAATTTTAATAACCTCAGCAGGAATCAGCTAAGAGTATGTACACAAGCTAATGTGCTCAAGACAACTGACTCCCAAATTATTATAGAAGACAGTGGAATTATAGTTTGTTTAGTTGGCACATTATGTATGCACTTCCTCAATATTACATATTTTCAGGTTAGAATGCCACTTGGACAATGTATATCTATTGTTGATGTTGTTTCGGCCCCGAGTTCAGAATCTGAAATAGCACTGAATTATAGACAGCATTATGAAACTTCAGATGGAAGACGTATACAAGTGGTATCAAAATCAGATAATTGTAATGAATGAAAAAGATAATTCGAAAATGACTCCTCATAAACATTCAGGAGGATCCCCCAAAAGAATGGACTTCGCTCTCTTTTACGGAAGAAGAAATGATGCCTGTGCACTTGGTTGAGTTGTTTTATGATAATGAAGTTTTAAATATAATAGTACAGCTTATTAATTTATATACCAGTCATAAGAATGACTTTTGTTCTGAATTCACTGTTGCAGAAATAATTTTTTTGAAAAATAATTTTCACGTGTCCGATAATTCACATTTATCAAGTTCAGATAAATTTGCTGAAGTTTGCTCTTTATGGAAAACGCTAAACGAGCAGTGGCTTAGTGATTTTACAAACTGAAAAAAAAAAGTGTTTTGAGGAAGCGGTATTATCTTATTATGGAAAGGAGGACACCAAGCAGCACATTATGGGAAAACCCATCCGTTTTACAAGGCGAAATACTACGTGTTACTTCCAGAAATATACAAGTTCTCCATTAGGACGATCATCTCTAGATCCTTGTGCAAGAGTGTGCTTAATGATATGAGATATGATGAGCTCGATCATTTAATTGTGGCTCATAACAAGCAGTCTAGATATGGGCATTGTAAGAAAAGCACATAGAAAATGCAAGACGTTCAACATTCCTCTATATGCAGAATCATTTAAAATATTTCATAGAATATAATTCAAAATATCATTTTTATTATTTTTAAGCTATTTATCTTTATAAAACAATAAATAACACAATTAAAAATTATATATAGTTTTTAAAAACATGCTACCCATTCGATCCCACTGTTCCATTTTTGGAACATGTAATTTTTCGTAAACAACAATTGATAAAGTCCCAGTTAATCTCACAATATTCTCCTCAGACCTATTTTATGTTGTTAATATATAAACAAATTCAAAAAGTTACAAAAAAATAATTTGGGATTAAATGGGTTAAAAAAATTACAAAAACAAGATTTTCTCGAAAACGGTTCCAAATTTTTTCTTTAAACTTTTTATGTGAATAGTGCTAAACGTACTCTATGAAATGACATAATTGCCATGGTTTTGTTTTTCAAAAATTACAAAAACCTATTTTTTTTTGTCTCTCACGTCGGTAGTATTTAGATTAGTGGCGATTTGTTCACATTTTTATATTACTGTTTAAGTAAAGTTTCTCGAGAACTCAACCGTTTTCTCTAAAAACCAGCTCAAAATTCCACATTTTCAGAAACGCTCAAACGCCATTTTCTCTTAAATGGCTCCAAATGTTTTCATCAAACTTTTCGGACGGATAGTGCTAATTGCACTCTTTAATATGACGTAAATTTCAATTTTTTTTTTGCAAAAATTGTACAATTTTAAATATCTCTCATGCCTTTAACCCTTATCCGGGCAACCAGTGTCTGTTGGACACTGTGGGTTATATTTACTCTTATATAATGTAAACTAAATTTTTCCTGTGATTACGGTTTCGTGACTTTGTCTCTAATCTATTAGAACATCTTTGTATGAAGTTTCACAAATTTTGGTCAATAAACAGAAGTGAAAATAATTATTTTGTTGTAAAGTAACGTAACCGGGTAAGCAGTGTCCAAAAGACACTTGTTCTTTCGGTAAGAGGCAACGGTTTCTGATTTACATTTTGGCACAACAGTCGAAATAACGTTTTTCTTTGGCTTATTAAGTCTGTCGGTTTTCATAAACTGGACACTTTGTGTTGATAAGCGACAAATATATTCTTTCGGTAAGAAGGAACCGTGGGCGATTTCTATTTTGTCACAACCGCGAGGTCTCTAGGAAGGAGACTCAGCTCCGATGCTGGAGGCATGGTCGGTGTTTGTGCGAACGGTATTGTGGAACAGTTTTTATGGTCCACCTGTATAGGGAGCAACATTGGGGCTCACACGTTGCAAGTGATTATTTTTCTACGATGTGATGACAAAACCACGCGGTCCACAAGACGTCGGAATGATAAATGTGCCGCTTTGAGAGACGTGTGGGAAAAATTCAATGAATATTTGGAAAAGCATAACCATCCTGGAACAGACTTTACTGTCAACGAAATGCTAATTCCAATAAAGGACAGTTGCACATTCAAACGGGCAACCAACTAAAACTAAACCAGACAAGTGTAGTACACCGTGCTCATCGGGGAAGAAAAACTAGTGGTGCTACAGAATGGCACAGACTTTCCCGTATTAGTTTTCTATTTTCTTGGGTCTTCGCTAGCTATTCGGAATTGCCACATACTCTTTCTTGCTAGCTACCATCTATCATCGCCAAAAGTACATTTTTTTTGTCATTTTCTTAATTTTTCGGTTTCCTATTGGTAGAACGGAAACATTAATTTTAGAATATTAAAGAACACAAAAACCTAGCCATAAATGGCAATTTTCTTTTAAAAATTATGTGCCGTTTAAGAGAAAATGGCGTTTTAGCACTTCTAAAAATGCGAAATTTGAAGCTCATTTTCACAGAAATTTTTGAGTTTTCAAAATACTTATTTGAAGTTATTGAAGCACTTACACTCACAAATATAATAATGTTTACAAATTGCTGGTAATGTGCATATTAAAGATGTGAGAGATCTTTCAAAAAAATTACAATTATGTAATTTTTGAAAAAAAAAAAACAAAAAAATAACTCAAAATACTCTTTACGCTATACTAAAGAGTGTAATTAGCACTATCCGTTACAAAAGTTTCAAGAAAAAACTTGCAGCCATACTACGAGAAAATGGCGTTTGAGCATTTCTGAAAATGCCGAAATTTGAGCTACTTTTCACAGAAAACGGTAGTGTTTTCGAGAAACTTTACTTGACATTATTTAAATCTCATGTACTTCCTTAATATAATAATGTGAAAAAATCGCCGATAGTGTAAATATTAACGACGTGAGAGACAAGTTAACAAATTTACATTTTTGTAATTTTTGGAAAAAACCAACCGATAGACCAAAATGGTTTTTATGTCATTGGATAGAGTACATTTACCACTATCCCTACCAAAAGTTTAAAGAAAAGATTTGGAGCCGTTTTTGAGAAAATTTTGTTTTTGTCATTTTTTAAAATTGCACATATTGCACTCAATATTGCACGAAAACTACCAAAATTTTGAAAAACATTTACATGACCTTTATTAAAGAACTTAATATGCAGAACAAATTTTATTTGAAGAAAAAATCTCTATCTGCAATTTTGTAGTTGGAGAAAGACGCCGAAAAAATTTCAAACTTTCACAATTTTCGAAAATTCAGAGCTGTACGTGAAAATCGGACCTATGCCATGTTAAAAAGTGTATTTTACTCTATTCATACAAGAAATTTAAAGAAAAAATTTGGAGCCGTTTTTGAGAAAATGTTGAAAATCCCCGGGGGGCTTCATATAAAGTACCCCCAAATTTTGAAGAATCTTTTTCAAAATCTCAAAGCTTTGACTAGAATCAGATCGACCGGGGAATATCCATTTTGGAAGAAATCGTGTACGTATGGTTTAGGCGCTAGCAGTGTTCACAGACGGACAGACAGAGGGACGTTTTCCTTTCAATCGGGTTTTCGGTATCAAGGAACCTAGAAAACAGGGTTTCTGGCTACACCACGTGTTAGGGGATTTTTTTTCTCTTAATTTAGCAACTGGTTTTATCCACTTATTCGTTTTCACGGCCCGGCAATTAATTTTTTCCGCCGAAAATTGGCCATTTTTTCGCGCAGCATTACATAACTTTCCCTATATCACTCCGTGTATACGTACGTATACGGGAAAGTAAAAAAAGATGTCATTTGCGTGGGCTACGCGCGAGATCGCTCTCAAACAGTGTTGCAGCTAATGTCACCAGTCAGTCTGCAACGAGCAGAGTGATGTAATCCATCTTTGCAAGAATTGTAAATAATGAACTATTTTAATCAAAATATCTGAATTCATAGAGAAGAAAAATTTAAACTTGTTCAATGTGCGTTATATTCTCAGTATACGAAAAACCTTTCATCACTTCTTGTAAGTTTTTGGGATAGTAAAGGAATTATTTTCATTAATTATTCATTTTCCGTCATTATACTGAAATTCTAAAACAATTAAAACAATAGGTGTGGAAAAGTTGAAGAAGAGAATCATAGAAAACATTGATTACACAACAGTGTCTGATGGACACTGCTTGCCCGGATACGTTACAAAAGTACCTTGCCCGGAGAAGGGTTAATATGCACATTATCAGCATTTTGTCAACACTATTGTATTTGTGGGTGTAACTGCTTCAAATAAAGTTATTCGAAAACTCAAAAGTTTTCGGTGAAAAAGTTTCAAATTTCGCATTTTTACTAGCGCTTAAACCTCATTTTTTTTATAAACGGCTACACATTTTTCAAAGAAAATTGCCATTTTGGACGAGCTTTTGAAAAAATTAAAGGAAATGTCAAAAAAAATGTACTTTGGGCGGCGATAGATGGCATTTGGCACGAGTATGTGGTAATTCCGAAATGCTAGCCGAGACCGAAGGAAATAGAAAACTAATGCGGGAAAGTCTGTGCCAGTCTGTAGCATCACTAAGTGGTCACAAGGTAAAAGTTCCTAATCCAAAATCTTATTTTGGAGAAAGCAAGGGTTAGATTATTGAGGCAACGCTTTTTCCTGTGCTCAACGCTATTTCCCAACGCGTTTTTCTCGTTAAGGAGGCAACATTTGAATTCGGTCATTTTACAAAAATAAAATATAGATACTTAACTTGTAGTGTCAGTACTTCACCCAATTTCGCCAAAAATTGACTTGGGGACTTTTACCCCATGACCACAGACTTGTTCTACTTGTTGCGGATGCGGCCGTAAGCTCTAATAAACGCGTTTGATGTCTTCCTACGATTTTACAGTGTTCATCTGTTTCGTGTGCGTATGATCTGGAACCAGTGTAGGAAGCAATCGAAAGACATCGCGAAAAGAACGTCAACGAACTCGTTAAACATTTTACTTTTTTCCACGACGTAGTACAGCCTTGGGTGCTACTCGTTCTTTCGCGAGATGAAGATCGCATGGGGGTCTTTTTTACGGAGGAAGAATAACCGCATCGCGGGGCCTTTTGCGAGGCGCAGGCGATGTTCGTGTTCCCGGGAATGTCTTATTCGTTTCTCGTGTTGAACTGAATGTTCACAAAACGAAGAAGAACTAACCGCCTTCCCCTTGTACAATTTACCGCGTTCTTGCTACGTTTTATTCTCACTGGGAGGAGCGTGCCGTGTTCGATCAGTGGGCCGGAGATTCGCACGCTGGGCTACAGGGCGTTCCCAAACTGTGCTGCAGCGCGACTAACTCGCCAGCGCGTGTATTTGCCTGTATACGAGATGCACTTCGGAAGAAACAGCATAAAAACCCTTCAATTAATTTATTTGCACTTGCAAATCTATGACCTGTATATTACTCAACATTGTCTCCTTCTTTACCCAAACACAATGGCTAACGTTCAACCTGTTTTTATGACATGTATTGTAGCTATATATGGACAGCTGTTACAGAAAGGGTCATAAACTTCAAAGCCTAAGATGGATGTGGTCATTGTTCTTTCTCCACTAACTTTGCCACCTTTTCACATTATAATCCATTTAATGATCCTCACACCTAACGCGAGTTAACGATTCATACAAATTAAATTTTGTCTTTTGCGTCAACCTATTTTGTGATTGCTCGGTGGTACAACTACATAAAATTATTAGTGCAAATATCCACTAAAACAACTTGTGTTCTAACATGCCTTGTCCAAAAGAGAATGGCTGAGCCGTTATCTAGTACGGTTCAGATCAACTTCTTTTCCACCCTCGCGATCAACAATCATAGCTTCAGCCACAGCAGAATTTAGCATCGTTAGTGAAATGAGTAAAACTAAATATATTCCACGTGTTTGTGTAAAATACTTAAGTTTACGCTACTCCGCAAACCTATAACATATTTATTACATGTAATAATATTTGTAAATTTTAAAATAGTCATTCATGTAACATAAAAATACTTTTCGGTAATTATGATGTTGGTTTTTAAGACGTGAAAGGTTCACCGCAAATTAGACCGAGCTGTTGACATTGGTGGTGTATCAGGAGTGGCGGCTCGTGAAGGGTAGGGGTCAAAACATTACACTGGCGGATCCAGAGGGGGACCGCAGGAGCCCTGCCCTGCCCCGTCCCATATCTTTTGTATAGCTATTTCATTCTTGTTAGGCAAATCATCTGTGATACGGTGATCGCATCGCATTCCAAAGCAGCATTCCCATGAAGCCCGCATGGACATCGTTTCAAGAGGGAATTTACGTAAAAAAGTGTTTCTTTGTTTTTTAAAAGAAATGGACGAGGCAGGTGGTTCGAACTGTAATTTTAATTTTTTCGCCAGCACAATGCACAACAGCACTCAATGTAGGAACGAGTTCACAGTTGTTGGAAATTTCTCATTTAGTGACATTGTTAAGTCGAGAAAAGGTGTACGTAGCTCATTCACTCTAGCAGTCATTCATAATAATAATATTAATAATAATAACAACAACAATAATAACAACGTATATTACCAGAGGTTTTCAAACTATGCGTCGCGCTCCCAGGAGCATCTCGGCCACATGGGCGTCGGAGTGATTTAATAAAAACTGATCTTTAGATTTCATTTACTTCAATCCTTGTGTCATTTATGTCAACAAAATAATTTTGTACTATGTTATTTATAATATTTATGATTTATTTTTCTAATTAATTTTGGGTTGATAGAACCGAGCAAGTTCATTACAAATAAGCTTGTGGCTCCTTTAGCTTCAACGTACATCCCTAGTGCGCACGACGGCCGGGAATTTAATCTTTCTACCCACGCAAATCAAGAATTCCTGTGCTTACGCGAGAGCGTGGTGGCGACCCAAAAAAGTGTTGTGTTATTTTAATATGTAATTAGAATGGAGAAATAAAATAGCCTTTCGTTTAGGTCAAGGGATCGGTGGACGAAATAAGTTTGAAAACCCCTGGTATATACAGATGAAAATTTTAAAATATCAGTAACTCTCACTAATAATTCGAGGCAAATTAATTTAAAAATAAAAAATTAAGTTAAGACCGCAAATGTCAATAACTTTCTCCACTGGTTAACTTCAATTAAATAAGTGCGACGCTGTTAATTTGACTGGAAATTAAAGTCGTTTTGGCGGGCTGGCAGTATTATAAATCGCCTACCTAAGTAGAACGCACTTGCATCGAGTATGAATATAGTGTGATACTGATTCTGCGCTCACTACGGGCCTTCTCTCGGAATACATGAATGTGTCTGCTTTTGACGTTAAGTAAATAAAAGACAGATCGACTGGGGTTAAGTAATGAATCGCGTGAACTGAGAATTTAGCTTGTACCGAGGTAATAAAAGGTTAATTTTATATTTCCATATAACTGACATTTAAAAACTGTAAGAAAATTTAAAATCTATTTATGTATTGTATTAAAACTAGTGCATATTCATTAGGGTAAGCACAGGGTAAGCCCACCTTCCGTAGTCCAAGAAGCCTCCATTTCTCCAGCTGTGTCTGCGGAATTAGAAAGTGAGAGCAAAAACGTTATTTATAGGATCACACATACCAAAGAATGAATTCTTTTCTACGAAGGATGCTTTCTAAGGCTTAATAAAATTTTGATACGGAATGTTCGATTGAGTTTCAAGTAGTGTTAGTGAAACATACTTTCATATCTGGAGAGGGGCCTAAAGTGGAGGACCACGAATTAGGCTTCTTTCAGTGCTTGACTACTTCGTTATTTCTTACGGTACATTTTGCCTTCTTGGAGCGTAATGTTACTTAGTAAAAATTAATTGGATACGTACGTGCAATGGATGCATTGCCAGGGAATGAAACGTAAGGCGTGTGAAGAGTAGTGAATGAAAATATTTTTTAAACATTTTATGATTGAAACGGAAGCTTCTTAATTATACAATAGTGTGCTGTTCTTTCTGTATTGTATGAATTTGTAATATATTATGGTGGTGCAACATCAGAAAATGCGCCGAAAATGGTATTGCTATATTCCCTTCAATTGTTTAAGCAGGCAAATCACTTACAAAACAACAGTTTGCCACGGGTGAAATTAATCCCCCCATTCTCCTTGTTCCATTACAGGGTGGGAATCGAAGTGTCGATTTGTTCGCAGAAGGTGTGTATTTAGGTGCACGAGACAGTCTTGGCGACATACCTTCCCCGCGGCGGCGCTCCTACCGGGAAGCCACATGCCGCGGCGCCCGCGCCCGCGGTGAGCGCCGCCGTTATCGAGGTCTCCTGGCGTCTTTGGAATGCCGCGAATTCCTGGCTGGCCTGTCAAGCCCGAAAAGCCCTGAAAGTGCTGGTAACGCACTCTACAACATGTAACATGGTTTCTGAGAGGGTGGGAAAGCGGTTTGTGACCTCTCAACAATCGCGAGGATTGATACCTCTAATCACATGGCTTCTGCGGTTCAGCTTGAATTGTTTAGGTGTTTTTCAAATTTTTCATTTTATTTTTATTGGTAATATAAGTTACATAGATCAGTACCTAGTACTGTTACATACGTATTGTTGGCGATTTAAATTAACCTAATACCAACTACACAGGGTAAGGGAGCTCATGAAGCGCCTCATTTATTTTCCGACTCGGACTGAATGTTTAAAAAAGCTTGAATAGGGAACCTGTTTTTAATTCTAGTTCAGTAATCCGGGATTTGAGCGAGGTAGAAATGGGAGAGTTGGTCGTTTTGTTTGATGAAAGAGTGGAATTTGCTGGAGATCTTGGTAATGAATGAGATTATGTACGGAATATTTAATTCTTTGTGTAACTGTAGATTTGAAACGAACCATGGGGCTTGAGTTATTGTTTGGGGGAAAAATCCTCCAACTAAAACCACTCATTAATCACAAAAGTAAACTATCTCTAAACAACGCAATAGCCCTCTACAAATATATTATCCGACCTACTACGACCTACGCATGGCCCATATGGGTAAATGCCTCAAGAACCAATTTAAACAAAATCCAAATCATACAGAAATGTTTCGGTGTCATTGATATATGACCACTCGTTGTTTATTTAGATTTGTTGGAGTGTCCGGTAAACGTTAAGTGTTCGGACAGTTGGGCGTGAGGATTCTTGTAAAATCAATTATAATCATTCTGAATTAAGTGACGTATATAAATTAGAAAATTGAATCTATTAGTCGATCCTTTGCATGTGACTAGAAATGTAGGAAGTTGTAGGCTTCCGCGGCTGGAATTCAGAGGTTGCTCATGGCTGTCCTGGCGATGCCGCGTCGGTTTGTTTGCTAAAGTTTGCCCGTCGATCCTTGCCATCTTCAGGGGGGAAATGCATGGTCTTCAGGTAAACCCGGGTGACGTTAGAACGACGGAAGCCTTAGCAAACCAGCGAAGACGCGACCAAGTCAGGACAGCAGAGAGGAATCGTAGTTGGTTACCTTTGTCCGTGGCTGGCGCTCTGATATCAACTAAATAGGAAGGAAATCGTCTTCGCAGATGAGATCCAGATCGAAGACAGAGCATGTTGAATGTATTTGGCAGGTGACGCAGCTGACAGGCTTCTCGGACCCTGTGTACGCCGAGGCATACGTGCACGTGAACCAGTACGACATCGTGCTGGACGTGCTGGTGGTGAACCAGACGGGCGACACGCTGCAGAACTGCACGCTGGAGCTGGCGACGCTCGGCGACCTGAAGCTGGTGGAGAAGCCGCAGCCGGTGGTGTTGGCGCCGCGCGACTTTTGCAACATCAAGGCCAACGTCAAGGTGGCCTCCACCGAGAACGGCATCATCTTCGGCAACATTGGTGAGAGCTCTCTCGTTAGCTGCCAAAGCCACGTACAGATCATTTGTCGTATTTTATTTTTGTTTGCTTTTCTAGCTCGTGAAAGAACAATGGCAGTTTGTAATGGTAAAAGGCAGAATATAATTCATTTTAATTGAAAATACTTTCCATGCAATGTGACATTTGTCTTCCATCGGATTCTAGGAGAACGATGGTAAAAGCAAAGGCGCCCTCGTATATCGACTTAATACATTTATCGCAAAAAAAAGTAAATATTTTGGGGAATATTGTATATTAATTTATTTCCGCCAGCGTTTGCTTTTTGTTGTGAACATCATTTTCTTGTACTTAGTCAGTACCCTCAATTTGGTCAACCCTTCGTAACGTTCTCATTGTCATTAAAGCAAGTGTAACCAAATGGTTCAGAATTTCCGTGTACCTAAAAAAAGAAGAAAAACGTCTTCAATTTGGACAATTTTACAGTGAACCGAACACATGCAAGTAGGTGGTGTTACAATCTCATTTTACTTCCTGGCAAACCTGTCGACAAAATATACGAAACCTAAAATAATCGTAACTTTTTGCACGAATTATTTCGCGTAGAAATCTGCATTTGCTACGATACATACAATATTTTGCTACGATACGCATTGTACATTTGCTCGATAGTGAAACCGAAACAGAATATTGCGCGTGACTAGTTTCGTAAGATGGTGTCATTTCCCCAGAAGCTGTTACGACGCTTCCCGGAGAGGCAGCGACCGCGCACGAGGCAAATGCCACGTGGGCAACGAAGCACGTGCGACCTGCCCCATCCCCTTACCTGTGACAGTTTCCTCTGGAACACTAGGAATGGGTTGAGACTTCGAAAATACATAATGTCGCACTCCGCACCTGTAGCCTCCCCCCGAAAAAGCTCCCTGGGCTCGCCTCTGCCCATTGAAATTTGAAGATAGAAATTTTCTGAGAGCTAGTGTAACTCTCAGTAGTTAAATACATTTTTACCTAATGGAAACGGAAAATTTTAATTGAGTTCTTTAGGTCGAAGTGCACCTTTTCAGCAGGATGTGATTCTTGGGGTGGCATTTTACGAAGTTTGATATTTCGACTGGGGCATTAAAATGTTGGAGCGGCCAAGGACAGTTCCAAAGTAATAGTCGTCAATTAGTTTTGTACTTCAAATGTTCAGTGTACTGTAATAAGATATTTTAATAGTTGATAATGAAGGTATTTAGTAGGAACATGGAAGCAGCTTAAGAAAGATTTTCTTCGGAATTTCAATTTCAATATTTTTGTTACAAAATGAAATGAAAAAGAGAATCATGTACTTCTGCATTACTTTCGTGGAAAACCTCTAAATACATGGTATCTGTTATATTCAGAGGTTTGGCACGTTTGGCCACCGCGGGGCAACGGCAGGTGACCACTTCCATCGAGCAATGCATTTTATTGCAAGCGTTTATGATGTGAATTGCACGAGTCAGTTGATTGAATTAATATACAAGCTGCCGGGCAAAAAAGTTAGCGAAGGGCATAAACATGTATCTCATTTTGCCTTTACGTTGCCTCTGCCCCGAGGGAATTTGCACGAGACGTCCCCCCCCACACACCCACACGCTCACGCACGCATCGCAACGGTCACGCCAGAGTGCATTCATCTGACGGGTCAAATCGTTAGCCAAGCATTTCTCAGCATGCACGATAACTCGCCAAACTTACCTGTCTATCACAAAAGTTAATAGCGATAATTCTACAAAGAAGACATTTTTATATCCGTTTAATAGTTTTCACGTCTTCTAATTACAATCATTTTCTAATATTGCATGCTGTCGGGAATATTTTAGCCGCGATTTATTGAGATGTAAAAGAATGTATTTACAATGGTAATCGTTTTTCTGTATGGCGAATGAAGATATTATGTTAAGTTCGACAACTTCAGCTGATGCATTAACGACCTTTCCAAGATATTGAAATCGAGAACAAATTACTTACGCGGTTTAAACAAAAAGAAGGGCTTAAATTGATGTAATGGACCGGTTTTAGCATCGTTTGTGTTGCTATGTTAATCGTTGAAGTCACGGAAGAGCTATTGCGACTACTGGTGTAAATGCCCCGTAAACAATGGTCGCGGAGCTCCCCCGGGGAAGAAAATCGGGCAGCCAACGCCAGCACTAATGAGGGCTAATTAGCCGTGCAACGATTAGCTGGAGAGAGCTCCTAGTGTGGTAAAGTCCTACTGTCGCCGCGAGCCAAAGGGGCCCCAAACTAAAAATGCGGAGTTCAGCCCTTGCTCTCTCCACCAATGAGACAGGAATATCTCTGTGTTGTATGAGGGAGATGGAGGAGTTTCTGAAAAACAATAAAATCATAAGGAATTAATCTTTGTAATAAGGAAGAAATGAAGAAAGAGGTACATTTAAAAGTATTTGCAAGTACTTACCTTTGTTGCTCTCACATATTTGAAGAAGCCTCTTCATACCACCTACCGAATATTTATACAAGGATAACTGCCTCAAAATCTAAGATGGGCTTGGAGATTTTCGCGAAATTCCAGTACATTATGTTAATTGATTTTGCCTAAACTCTGATATTACTATGCATGGTAAAGTGCTATTGTATTTCTTCCCTCCAAGAATTCAGACTCGAGCCTTTCGAAATTTCCTTTTCAACAAATGTGCACTGGAAACTAGTACTTACCTTCAGTGTGCGATAACGCTTGTGGCAAGTACATTGCATTACGCTTACGGCGTGGCCATTTAAAACAATTTTGAGCCGAAAAGTATGACGTGAATGATCATGCCAGTTTCAAATGTTTTTAAAAGTTGCTCAAAATTTTGCGCAGTGTACGACGTGAGCGGCGCCGTGTCCGACCGCAATGTGGTGGTGCTGAACGACATCCACATCGACATCATGGACTACATCGTGCCGGCCTCCTGCACCGACTCCGAGTTCCGCCAGATGTGGGCGGAGTTCGAGTGGGAGAACAAGGTGTCCGTCAACACGACGCTCACCGACCTGCACGAGTACCTGCGCCACCTGCTGCGCTCCACCAACATGAAGTGCCTCACCCCGGAGAAGGTGAGTGCAGGGTTTGAGATGAGGCTTTGCAGGAAGTTAGTTTCAAATCGTTTTTGCCGGCTGGAATAGCTCACGGGCAACACCGTAGCCTCTGCAACATCATCGTTGACCGGGAGGTCCTGGGAACCGAGGCCCGACGATAGTGACGATTTTCGACACAGTAACGTAGTTGGGTCGTGTTTCAACCAGTGTGTGGAGGAGAATTCTAGCGACCGGCTGCTCTGATTTCCGTGGTTTCTCTTGTCCCAGGCGAATGCCAGAGCGTATCTGGGTAAATGCCTATCATACGGACGGCAGATCTTCCTTCTCATTCTTGACTCTCCCTTTACACGCCCACTTGCTTAATGCACTACACCACCGCACCAGTTGAGACCTTAGAGCTTCTTGTGGCTGTGACGCTCCCCGCTGCAGGAGGTACCGTCCCCTCCCACCAAACCGATGTGTATGTCGGTGCTGGATCTCCTGTTCATTCTACGTAGGAACACCTCCACCTCCGGAGAAATATCATTTTCCACTTTTACGGAATTAATCAAAGTAGTTGCCCTGCCCCGAATCATTCGATAGGACTTGCATTTAAATCTCTCCGACTTTGCCTTGCCGGCCTTCTCCAGCTTTTTTCAGGACGTCTCTAAAACAGCGTGTAGCTAAGGTGTAATAATAGAGAAGTATATATTTGAAAATTGAAAATTTGCTCATTTTTGTTGCCTATGTCACGTATGTATGGGGTCTTATAGTGCATTTTGCAACCTGTTGTCAAAATTTATGGTATTTTCAGTCATCACTTTACTCATTGTAGAAATCTCCTATGGGAATGATTGTTAATAGCCTTGTAGTTAACTTCAAAACAACAACCTAAGTTGTTCCAAATCCTATCGTATTGACTGCTGTTGTTCATCGTAATACCGTCTGCAACATCCTGCGCTTAATTATTTTGTACTAAATAACGGTATTCCATCAACTACGGAAACAAATTCAATGTGTTCTCGGGTAGCCTTTTTTGCGCACGACGGGGCCTTGGGCTTCAGCAAGTCACTTAAATCTGCAGCAAGTACGGGTTGAGAATTACTGGTGCAGCGCAACAAGGCCCGGCGTGCGCTCTGCCTTACAGATCATTAGTTTGCCTCCGTTGTCATTTTGCTAGCTATTCACTGTGGTTCGTGCGTGAAGGGATGTGGAGGTGGGTGGAGCTAGGTGGCTA